>SDVV010025552.1:0-12400 GCA_016164225.1 Gammarus roeselii | reverse complement strand
AATCATTAGAACATAAGCAGGCATGGAGATGTCTCCTTTTTCCAAATATCGTCTAGGGATATATATCATAACTGTTATTATATCATTGTTGAATATTATCTATTAATCGATCTACAAATAAGCTCATACATATATAAACAAATCACACGTGATGTGACATTCGATCATAATATGACAGCATATAATATCAAACAAAAAGAAAACCCTTGCGAATATCGTAGATATAAATAATACAATCGCAGAAAATAACATTAAACTAATTGAATCTATGCCACGTGTAAATTGATCAACAGCTAACGACGCAGAAATGATACCAAGGTTGAAAAAATCATCATGAACGTGTCCGGAAATTAACATTCGTGCAAGAAGGATATGGGGTGGGTTTTACCCTTAAATTCTGCATGTAAGTTATTATGTAACTGTTAGATTCATTGTAAATGAAAAATATCTTATAAATCTATGTTATCATTATTCCTAAACACTCAAAGGACTAGCATTGAAATTGCACATATGCAACGTGACATGCAACTAATTGCAATACAGTATGCCCAGCATTGAAATGCGAATACACAAGGCATTCTGCTAGTAAATATATATGTAAACATTCTATTTATATAACCTGTTAACAAATAACCTATCAACAAATAGAACCTATTACCATATAAATGCCTTATAAATAATCCGAAAGCTATCCGTCCGTCTACCCCCTTCCGCCCCCTTCGCGCCGCCACACCTTCGCGCCGACTGCCTGACTCCGGTCAATCGCCGCCCCACCGCTAATTATCCCTATCTATATTCCTTCACTAATTTGCGTTTCGGAGTCCTTCTATTTACTCACATCGCAATATTTCCACATCATGACTGATGCACCTTGCACATCGCATATATTGTCGCATATCCTGCTCAATATACAAATAATATTGTATGAGCGGTCTAGCTGTTACACAAGATGTCAAGAGATGACGGTGTGTTATTAGGGCATTTGTGGAGTTCTACAAATGTTTGAGAATATTTCCCAGTTTTATTTAAAAAAAGTAATATCCAGCATTTTTTTGCATACGGTCTATGAACATCACTGCACTCCGCTCCTATCAGAAAATCACAGTTTACCCACGGTCACGGTGTATCATGATAGGTCAAAGGGATACCCACGGTCACAGTCTATCGGGATAGGTCGAAGGGACACCCACGGTCACGGTCTATCATGATAGGTCAATTTGACATGAGCCTCATTTCCACCGGAGCCTGTAATATGATAGGTCGAAGAGATACACACGACTTGGTCCATCATGATAGATCGCAGGGATATCTACGGTTACGGTCCATCATGATAGATCGAAGGGATATCTACGGTTACGGTCTATCATGATAGATCGAAGGGATAACCACGGCCGCGGTCGATCGTGATATGTTGAATAGATAGTAGACAAACCTCGTGGGCGTTTGATCACATAAACGATCAAATTAGATGAGCAAAGTGACTGGGTAGCCACAAAATCACGGCTAATATAGATGGCCCTGCGTCTGAATGCTGGAGCCCCGTAGTAAACATTTCTAGAACAACAGCCATAGTATAGGCCTCCGCGCACTGCTTGGCTCGACGGATATAACTTTTGCATATTTACTCTTCACGAGCATATTCTGCTACAGAAACAAAAATTTGCATGTGTTATTGCGTTCACGACATAGCATACTCCTTACTGTTTGGGCCACTACCTGCTCTAGTGACCGCTTTCTTGTTCACTTGTTTGAATGCGTCAACACTGCGAACAAATTAATGAAGCTATTAAAAAACTAAATGGTTTTCGGTCATATCTTTTCGTACAGACTGAACGCATGCGTGTAAAGTAGTAGTAGTAGTTGCTTCCGTTTTCCACCGGAGTCCCAACGCGAAGTAATGCAGACTCCCCCGTAGGGCAATTGAAGAGTGGCAAAGTAGGTGTAGCGTAGGTTACGAGTAGGTTTAACGTAGATACTCAGTAGGTTTAACGTAGATACCGATTAGGTTTATCGTAGATACCGATTAGGCTTAACGTAGATACATAGTAGGTTTAACGTAGATACATAGTAGGTGTAACGTAGATACCGAGTAGGTTTAACGTAGATACCAAGTAGGTTTAACGTAGATACCGAGTAGGTTTAACGTAGATACAGAGTAGGTATAACGTAGATACATAGTAGGTTTAACGTTGATGAAGAGTAGGTTTAACGTAGATACAGAGTAGGTTTAACGTAGATTCCGAGTAGGCTTCACGTAGTTGGAGCAGTACCCCCAAAATAGATCACCATGAAAAAAGGGCACAGATAAATAATAGAGCCCACGAAATGAGAAATAATAAAATACTAAAATAAAGTGTTAATGATCTATAAAATGAATAATCATCCATCCACCCCATGAATGCGCGTTAAGTGACACGGTAATCATAGACGTCGAACAGGGTACAATTTTGTGTATAGTTCGGCAGCCCTTTAAATCTTGACCTCATGGTTCTACTGGCCTGTACGTGAACATCATATTACTTTCATTTTGATTATTTGTGAAAAAAATTATCACAACTCTCCATGGTGATGCCTTCACATTATGAACAAGATGTGTTGACTTAGGAAATAGTAAATAATGCCAATGATCCCTCATGAACAATATTCTAAAACATTCATAGTTTTTAGAGAGACTCAACTGCTAACTCACAAATAATACTCGATGTTATTCCAATTCCGTATAAATACTCTACTGTTCCCTCACAAACAAGACTCAATAATATTCCTAGTCCGTATAAATACTCAACTGTTCCCTCACAAATAATACTTCCTGATATTCCAATTCCGTATAAATACTCAAATGTTCTCACAAACAACGCATCATAATATTCCAATTCCGTATGAATACTAGACTGTTCCCTCACAAACAAGACTCAATAATATTCCTAGTCCGTATAAATACTCAATTATTCGCTCAC
The DNA here is from genome assembly GCA_016164225.1 of Gammarus roeselii. Lineage (NCBI taxonomy): Eukaryota > Metazoa > Arthropoda > Malacostraca > Amphipoda > Gammaridae > Gammarus > Gammarus roeselii. Next base: position 9,443 of record SDVV010025552.1, on the reverse strand, counting down.
AAACAATACTCCATGATATTCCATCCAGTTTAAATACTCAACTGCTCCCTCACCGGCCATCATCAGAAGTGCTCAAGTCAACTCACGCGGATGACATCAACTTCCAACTCTCTTTAACTTCCTCCACTGCCGAGCTGTTTTCCCAGTCCATCATGACAAGAAAACTCTCCCTGCAGCTCGGCGTGTTGCCAATTAGCTAACCCTCGAGTCTCTGTCCTCCAACATCTCACTACAACAATACGTTATAGCGAGACAATGGAAAGTCATTCACATCAAAGACTTTAAAAATCCACTAGCATACTAGCAGCCCTATGAACGCATGTTCGCAATTGCCCTTTCTCTGGTTTATACTTTTGTTATATTTGCGACTGTGCTCGACATCTCCAATTGTAAGGTGAACGAACTACGCGTATGAAGGAACCATGAGTAGATTATATAAATACAACCAGTATAAAGAATGACCGCGATGAGGCATTCATGTGTGAAACGAATTAGGAATGACATAATGCTTTATGGCAATGTTAATGTTAAAGTTATGTTGTTGTTTTCGTTGCTATCTCAATCGGCACACAACTTATAGTGCATGATAGGATTGCATGGATTTTGATTTGATTTGAGCTTCATTTCCACCGGAGCCTCAACGTGAGTCATAATAGGCTCCACCGTAGGGCGCGAGGATTGCATGGAAGAGCAATGGTATGCGACAGGAACGAGAGGGTACGCATGTGTTTTTTTAAAACATTTTTGTTATTCTTGGGACAGTGATATCGCGGTTTTAGATATATTTCATACAACGATGGAGGCTTATCAATAGACTAATCCGTCATTGTGGATATAGTAACCTCAATAACAAATGTCAACTCGTTCAAATACCTATAGATTTAGATTAAGGGGGTCCATCTCTTGTTGAATTCTAAAGTCAGCCTTGGTGAGAAGGTTTGATTTAATTTGAGCCTCATTTCCACCAGAGCCTCAACGTGAGTCATAATAGGCTCCCTCGTATAGCGTTGGTGAGTAGGGCACTCAAATATCTATAATCGGGACACGTATGCTGCAAGTTCGTTAATTCAATTATAGTGATTTTACTTCACAACGCATCCGGGACTTCATGTAGGATTTCCTAAAGGACTTCCTCAGAGGCTTCAACAACAACGACTTCTCTTATAGTTCCCTTATATCATCAAACGCATAAAGGACATCTATGTACTCAAGAGAGACAACGAAAGCCTCCCGCATACGTCTAGGCGCAGCGCTCGTTTACGCTCACAAGCGATCGATGTTTTCGATAAGCCCACCTCACAGCATCCCCCAAATAATTCCGTTCTCCAGGAATTTCGTCGGGCTTCGTCGACAGTAAGAAAATACACCACCGAGCAGCAGAGCAGAACTAATCCCATCGGAGGACCCGCTTTGGGTCGCCATCGGCAAACATCGGAGATTGCTTGAGGCGCACCGGTGCATGGGAGCCGTATAGAGACCGCCGGTAAGAAGGAACAGTCTAGGGACCGCACGTGCAAGGGGACTGTCTAAGGAACGCCGGTGTGAGGAGACAGTCAAGAAGCCGCCACGAAGAGGGGACCGTAGAGGAGGCGCAAGTGTACGAGGACCGTCTAGGAGCCGCTGATGCAAGAGGCAAGTCTTGTGACCGGGCAAGAGGACCGTCATAGGATCGCCGGTGTGAGGAGACCATCCAGGAACCGCCGGTGTAAGAGGATCGTCTAGGAGACGCCGGTGCAATGGGTCAACCTTTGAGCTGCAGGGACGAAGGGACCGTGTAGACACAGGTGGTGCAAGGGACCGTGTGTCTACGATTTGCCGGTGTGAGAGTATTGTTTTAGGACCGCCTTGGCGAGCGAATAGTCCGTCAAGTCAAGTAACCACAGGTGTGTGGGGACAGTCTAGTGTTCGCCGGCGTGAGTGAACCATCGAGGGACCGCCGTTGGGGGTTCCGTTTAGGAAGCGCGGGTTATAGGGGACTGTCTTGAGAGCATCAACGCGATGATTAGATTCGATTAGATTAAAAACCCATCTCCACCGGAGCCAAGACCAGGGTCATTGCAAGCTCCCCCGTTAATATTAGATTAGATTATTGATTAAGAGTCGATCTCGACCGGGGCTGTGACGCGATTCTTTGCGAGCTTCTCCGTTGGCCTATGGACCGCCGATGCGAGGGCCCGCTGTTTCGGGGGACCCCCGGATGCGAGGACCCGCTGTTTCGAGGGACCCCTGGTGCGAGGGACCACCGCGTGCGAGGGACCAACGGCGCGAGAGACCACCGGTGCTGGGGACCGCCGATGGGAGGGACCACCGGTACGAGGACCGCCGGTGTAAGACCCCGCAGTTTTGAGGGACCACTGGTGCGAGGGACCAACGGTGTGAGGGAACACCGGTGAGAAGAACCAACGGTGCGAGGGACCGCCGGTGCGAAGGAACACCGGTGCGAGAGACTGCCGGTGCTATGGGCCACCAGTGCGAGGCATGACCGGTGCGAGGGATCACCGGTGCAAGGGACTACCAGTGCTAGGGACCATCGGTGAGAAGAACCAACGGTGAGAGGGACCGCCGGTGCGAAGGAACACCGGTGCGAGAGACTGCCGGTGCTAAGGACCACCGGTGCGAGGGAACACCGGTGTGAGGGACCACCGGTGCCAAGAACCAACGGGGCGAGGGACCACCGGTGCGAGGGCCCGCCGTTTCGAGGGTCCACCGGTGCGAGGGACTACCGGAGCGAAGGATCAGCGGTGCTAGGGGCCACAGGTGCAAGGGACCACCGGTGCGGGGGACCACCGGTGCGAGGGACCACCAGCGTGAGGGGCCACCGGTGCGAGGGACCACCGGTACGAAGGACCACCGGAGCGAAGGACCACCGGTGTGAGGGACTGCCGGTGCGAGAGACTGTCTAGAAACCGCCGGTGCTTGGGTATTTTCATGGGACCGCGGGTGACAGGAAACAGTCTAGGGTGCCTGGTGCGAGGGGACCACCGGCTCGGCGGTCCAAGAAGTCTCGGGACCGCCGGAGATTGGGGACCGTCTGAGAATCGTTTTTGCGAGGGGACCATCTACGAACCGCCGCTATACGGGGACAGTTTCGGGACCACTGTTAATTGGTCCCGAATCAGCGGGTTATGGACCGCTGATGATAGGGGAAAGTTTAGGAACCGGAGGTGCGGGGACACCCTCTTATGACCGCCGGTGGAAGGGTACCGTCTAGGACCGCCGGTACGAGGGGACTGTCTGGGGACTGTTGATGCAAGGAAACCCTCTAACGACCGCCAGTACGAATGGACCGTCATAGGACTGTCGTGTGAAGGGACCATCATTTGGTCGGGATAGCTGGTGCAAAGAAACAGTCCTAGAACCGTCTTTTCTAGGTCGCCGGGACGAGGAGATAGTCTGGAGACCACCGGTGAGAAGGGACAGTCTAGGAACCAACTGTGCGAGGGGACCTTAAAGGGACCGTCGGTGCGATGAAACCCTCCCTCTAGGGACCGCCGGAGCGAAGGATCCCTCTAAGGACCGCCGGTTCGAGGAAACCGCTTGTGCGAAGGGCCGTCTAGAAACCGCAGATGTGAGTGAACCATCTAGAACCGTCTTCCGAGAGGAGAGTTCAGGAACCACCCTGCTGAAAGCAGCGTCTAGGAACCACCATTCTATGTAGGAGTGGAGTCTAGTAACTGCATACAAAACTAAGAGTGACATTAGCAGCGGTTTCGGATTCGTTTTCGTTGCCCTGCATTGGTAGGGCCCTGATGCTTACAAGTGTTTACAAGTGTAGGAAGACAACAACAGGCCTATTGGCCCAAACTAGGTTGCCGATTGATAACAGGAGGATTAGTTCTGAAGTAGAAAGTCTAAGAGAGGTTCTTGCGCAACTTCTGTTTTAAAAACATCAAGAAAAGGAACGGCTTAGTTATTTATCGACGATTTATGTAGAACTTATCGAGCCGAGGCTTAAACGTTTCGACAGTATTGCTGTTTACCATCCGCTGGAAGTTTGTTCCATTTTCGACAACTCATACGTGAAAAAATTGCGCGTGATGTCAAGTAAGAAACGTTTCCCAACGATTTTGAATCCATTGTTCATACACTTTTACAATAATGACGGTATCTTCACGGAAGTGTGGGGCAGTTCATTGGCCGGACACCTTTTATTCATCAGTGAAATTCAACTGAACGCGTTATCATGACCGCTTAAACACCGAATAATGTTTCGATTTCTGGTCGGGGCACAGTTGCTGTTCAAACAACAGAGTTTTTCTGTTGATGTTGACAGATTATTACACGCCTTCTGTCAATTCACCGTAGACTGTCCGTTATTGTGTCTTCCGTCCAGGTTTGTCTTTCCACCACAAGGCCACCCTCGCTTGCACATCCGTGCACATAAAGACGTTTTTAAATATCATTACTCTTCGGCTTCGGACATCGCCCACTGAACATTTGCCTCAAAACTGCCTTGTCAGTGCAGAGGCTCGAACTAGCAACATGCAATGATGTACGCTAACCACTCGACCACGGTGACTCTTGTATATGATGGCACATAAAGGGAATTCTAAACAACTTTCCTATTCGGCTATGGATAATGCCCACTGGACATTCGTCCAAATGTTGCCCCGCACATTCATTGAGTAAAACTAGCAAAAATGAAAAAAAGCGCAGGTGAATTATTAGTATGATACCGATTGATATTTTCTACACTCAAATCTCATTATACGTTATTTCCTTTCGCTGTGACATTATTTCAAAATGGAACCTTGCATAGTGATTTCTATGACGACCATTTAAAATTAGCGATTTAAATGATAGTAGGGTACCATTTAAGGAGGCATGTCTCCAAAATGGTGAGTGGATCTTTTGCATTCTGTTTTGAGATCAATTAACCTATGTCATTATCAGCTAATTATTATAGCCGGTGAAACGACGGACAGTGATCAGTGTTCAACATGGCTAGACAACAAACAAATAAAAAAATCCGTTGTAACATAACTACGGAAAAATTAAGGTCTTCGAGCAGACATTACGTCATTTTGTCAGAATAAAAATATATAAATCTGTTGAAATTACAGATGAAATGTAATCATCCGGTAATACATTGTAGAAGACAATTTCCGCTTAAACAACGGACAAATTTTGAGATTTCAAACAACTGAAATATCAACAGACAATTTTCCAAAATTATCTGTTATTCCACATGTTCTTTTCAACAGTGTAGTCACTCCAATCGTATCTAAAGTGAAAAGGTTCGCTCGGTCGACGTTTTCTTTCCCCTTCATAATCTTCCAGACTTCGATCATGTCGCCTCTGACACGACGTTTCTTTAGCGAATAAAGATTGAGTTCACGTAGCCTGTCTTTGTACGATTTATTCAGCAGCGAAGGTATGAGTTTGGTAGCTCTACGTTGAACCTTCTCTAATTTAATAACGTATTTTCTAAAATATAGAAAACAGAACTGAACGGAATACTCGAGATGCGGTCTAACAAATGCATTGTATAACTTGAGCATACTGATTGAATTTTTGTTCGAGATTGTGCGGGATATCATACCTAGCATTTTGTTGCCTTTCTTGGCAGCATCGTTACATTGCTGGCTACTTTTCAAGTCGTTACTAATGATGACTCCTAAATCTCTCTTCTGTGACAGGAATGAGTTCCTTTCCGGACATTGAATATTCGTGCTTGAGGTTAAGAGGACCTATGTGCATAACTTTACGTTTGTCTACATTAAATTTCATTTGCCACTTTTCTGACTAATCAACAATTTTGTTCATGACTAGTTGGATCTGCTGGCACTCTAGTACGGTTTGCTTGATTTGATTTGAGCCTCATTTCCAACGGAGCAGTACGGTTATCACTTTTCCTCCTTTCTTAGTATCGTCTGCAAACTTGCTAGTGTTTGAGAGTACATTGCTAGTGAGATCAATAATGAATATGATAAAGAGAACTGGACCTAGCAAGGATCCTTGCGGCACGCCGCTTGTTACATTACTAGAGGAGAAGGAAGCGCCGTTAAGTACAACTCGCTGCCGTCTGTCCGCAAGCCAGCATTTTATCCTGTTAAGTTCGCCTCGAATACCGATGCTGTGCAATTTACTAACTAGGCGCTTGTGGAGGACTTAATCAAAGGCTTTTTGAAATTCAAGGTATATGATATCGATTGGAGATTTTGTGTCGTGGATTTCAAATATATTCTTGAAAAAAGTAGCAGTTTCGTAAGACAGGAACAGTTGTGTCTAAAACCATGCGGAGGGTCGCCAATCAATTTATTTGATTTTAAGAATTCTGTAGTTTTATCCTTTATCAAACTTTCCATCTGCCAATGACTGAGGTAAGACCAATTGGACGGTAATTTTCTGTGCACATTATGCATTTCTTTTTTTAATTGAAGTAACATTGTTTTTTTTTCTATTTAGAGGGGCAGGTGTCATTTGTGAGAGATTAGGTAAAAATGTTTGATCAATTTTCGGCTATTTCATTTTTAGTCTCTTTCAGAATTCAGGTATGAACTTGGTCTGGACCTGAAGATTTTGTGACTTTCAATTTATGTATATATTTAATAACATCAGCGGGGGAAAAGTTCACTGTACTAAGGTCTTCAATTCGTCTTTAAGTATGGCACTCATTTAGGTGTTGTCCGTTCCTATCTCACCAACATCGTTCTTGAGAGGACCAATTACAGATATTTATTTTGTTTTGCTCGAGATATAACTAAAAAAAAATCGGATTAGTTTTGGCATTGACGGCAATTTCATTTTCATAATTTTTCTTCTTACGTTTCTGGACCCTCTTTAGATCTCTTCTGCTGGAGTTGTATTCATTTTTTGCTACGGCGTCATGTGGATGTTTCTGTTTTATCGAGTGTTTTGCTTTCTTTCGTGACTGAAAGCGCTGCAGTTCTCTTTTCCAATACTTAGACTGATTGACTGCTGTTAGCCTGTTTTTGCGCGGGATATGCTCATGTTCAATATTTCTAAGTGCAGTCAAGAAATTGTTAAGCGATTGGTTGACATCTTGTCCGAGGGTTATATTTGCTGACGCCATTGACTCTCTTGGCCATCAAAGTTAGCTAATCTGAAGTTGGGGACTTTTTCACAGTGTTGTGACGACATCGACGAGGGTGTTGTTAAAGTCGATATCATCTGCAACCTTGCTTTTTGGGGGACGATGGACGTGAGTGATTTGACATTTTATATGTTAACCGACTACTTTGATTGACACCAATGTTGTGTCTGCTGTTTGGAATCAAAACTTCTTATATTTGTAGTGTTTTTCACAAGAAACAGGACTCCACCGCCCTCTCGGTCTTGTCTATCTTTGTGAAATATTGAGTAACCGGGAAGAGTAAATTCGCCTAAATAATGCCTGGGGCTCAATTTCATCCACGATTCCGCTATTGCTATTATGTCGATACGTTTATTCATTGCAAGGATACCTAATTCTTCGATCTTGTCTCGGAGACTCGTAGCGTTCACATAGTAACATTTGAGAGTACCGTTGGTTACATTGACATGATTTTCTTGACTTAGACTGATTCTACTTTGAGGCCTTGTGTCGGAGCCCAGATTTTCGATTACGTGTTCACGGGTTGCACTAGCGGAGCAGCGAATACTGCCTCTAACTTGGACTGGGTTGATGACAGGAACTTTTTTGCTAGGACCTGCGGTGATGTTTTGATGGGCTACTGTATTGGTTGTGTATCTAGTGTTGGCACGGGTGGTGGCCGTTGGGTCATTCTTTCGGGCACTGCTGGCGAAGTGTTGGGTTGGATGTCGAGTGCGTTTTTTACTTACTTTCGGTGGCAAGACCAGCGCCGATGCTTTTAAGGATGTTTTCGAGGGTATTGAGTCCGTACGTGTTTATGAGAGCCTTGTTGCCGATTCTGTTGAGGTTATAGTACTTTGAATCAATCATCGTATCCCAATGATCAGAGAATGGGATTTTCAGAGCTTCGCAGAATGTTGTTTAGCGATTGTTAAGTAAAATCATCTTGCTTATCTTGTATCTACTTTGGTTCGGATGGGGCAGGATGCCAGTGACGTGGATGTTCGCGTTTGAGCTTTTGACATTGGTTAGCTTGGTTTCATACCTTTTTAATGTCGATTCCGTTTGCGACACGTTTTTAGCTCCGACTTGTAGTATAATTCAATTGGAAGAATGTATTTTTTCCTTTTTGATTATTTTTTCAACCTCGTCGACTTTCAAGTCTGCTTTGCCGAGTATTTTCAGTTGAATTCTCTATTTTCGCTGTTGTGATTTGAAGGTGGTGACATTGTAGTCACCAATCACAATAACTTCCTCTGTATTTCGAGAGTCCATTTCATCGGCCAATACATCAAATCGTTACGTGTGTTGGGTCGGATGTGGTGCGGTTGTGGCACATGTGTTCTACTGTCGCAGCGTGGCTGCCTCCTGCTTACTATAGTTGTGTACAGTGCATCGCTATCTTTGACTGAGTTTTCTATTGATTTGATGCTGTCATTTGTCTGTGCGTCTAGAGTTGAAACCTTCTTGGCCAATTCGGAGTCCAATTTTGATTTAACAGCTAGCAACCGGGTGTCCGTGTTGACTGTCTTTGTTTTGGACGAGTCGTTGAAGGCATGACTGACTAGTGCCTTCAGTTGTTTGATTTCCTTTGCCTGTTGTTTGATTTCCTCTGCCTGTTGACATAGTTTGCAGAGTGCTGTCTTGCATTCCCCATGGGAAGGACTACAGCGCAGATTTCTGGCAGGGCTAGGAAAACTATCGCAAACAATTAGTTCGGCGTCGTACGATTGGTGGCATATGCCACATGCCAACTTAGCCTGAACCATAATGGGCTGGTAAAGAGATTACCGGTGGGGAAATGGACCATTTTCATTGAGTTCTATATTCGTAGTTCCTTGTTGCCAGCAGATATGCATGTAATAATTATAATTACATGCTGGATGTGACGATTATATCGAAGAATTGAAAACGGAATTAGAACGGAATTGGTACAAAAGCGAGGCGTTAACGCAAAGTTACTTCCTTTCGCTGGATTGAGTTGAATGCCAAGCCAGACTAATTCGTAGCTGCTCTCTTCTGCTTCCTAATAATGTGGAACTGATAGCATGATTCAGGAGAACCACCTTGTACCAGACATGACCAGCGGAGTATAAGAAGATGACGGAAAAAATTAAATAAATTCCAGTAAATAGAGTGCTATGAAATCATAGCAAGATTCTAAGCTGCAAGATATAAAGTGCCACAACCGGGCATCCTATAGTTATTTTGAGCATGACTCCCCAACAATAGTTATTATGAGTATGTACCACCTTCAATTTGAGCATGGATCACCTACAATATACCAGTCAGGGTACAATGCGATGATACTACCTATAACAAGCTACTGATGGTTTTGTTACAGAGAACCGGCCACATTTAACAATGTTGAAAACCGGAATACCAGAAGTAACCTAGAAATAATATG
>SDVV010025551.1:0-12400 GCA_016164225.1 Gammarus roeselii | reverse complement strand
TGGTTTACCCTCGTCGCGTCATAATAGACGCGCCCCCCCCCCCCACCCACGACCATCCCAACAGCGGGATGCCAAGGGCGGGAAAGCACATCAGAGCAGCGTCAAAATCAACCATTTACAACCATTCTCAGTTCACGCCTGTTCATTGCACCTCTCTCGCCCCCTCCACATTCATGTCTCGCCTTCCCAACGCCTGCTTCAGACCATCCATCCACCCAAACTTCGGTCTACCTCTAGGCCTGCGACCACTCGCCTCCGCATTCATCACCCTTTTCACCAATTTCTCTTCATCCATCCTCTCCATGTGCCCGAACCATCTCAGTACACGCGAATCCACTCTGCTATCCAACTTTTTCACCATCCCTGTTCTGATTCGAACCACGTCGTTGGTGATCCGCTCTCTCAGCGTTACTCCAGCCATGCTCCTCAAACACTTCATCTCAAAAACATTCAACTTCTTTTCTCCTCTGCTCTCACCCCCCAAGCCTCAGCTCCGTAGAGTACAGTTGGGACAACAACACCCTCATACAGCCCTCTCTTTGCTTCCATCCCCTATGTCCTACAGCTCATTACACTCTTTAGTGCACCCAACACTTTACATCCCTCCTTCACTCGGGCCTTCACTTCAGTTTCCACTAGTTCAGTTTACTCCACATGGGAGCCCAGATACTTGAAACACTGAACTTCCTCCAAGAGCTCTCCATTTAGGGTGACACTAATTTTGCTCGCATCGACAGTCCATGAGCATCTCATTACCTTACTCTTACCCACGTTCACTCAAAGCTTCCTCCTCTCACACACTCTACCAAACTCAGACACTAGCCTACATAGCTTCTCCTCCGAATCCGCAACCAGGGCCGTATCATCAGCAAATAGCAACTGGCTCAACTGCCAACTCCGCCCATTCGCTTCCAACAGTTCCAAGCTACGACCCAGCGCACTCGCGTTCACCTCCCTGACCACTCCATCCATCTTGAGGTTGAACAGCCAGGGAGACATCACGCAGCCTTGTCTCAGTACCACTTTCACTGTGAACCAATCACTCACCTCGCTCCCCACTCTGACACATGCACGGTTGTCAGCATAGAAACTCTGCACTGCTTCCAACAGATATCCGCCCACTCCAAACAAACGCAACACCCTCCACAGCGCTTCCCTGTCAATTCTGTCGTATGCCTTCTCCAGATCCATGAAGGCCCAGAACACATCCTTTATTTTGGCAAGGTACTTCTCACATACCTGTCTCACTGCAAAATTCTGATCGGTGCACCCTCTACCACTCTTAAAGCAACACTGTTCCTCTATAATTGCGCAGTCCGTACAGTCTCTAATCCTTTTGATCAGCACTCTCCCGTACAACTTATCAACCATACATAACTAACTGATACCTCTCAAGTTGCAGCATTCATTTTCATCTCCGTTGCCCTTATATAGTGGAACAATGCAGGCACTGCGCCACTCACTTGGTACCACGCCTGCCACGAAACACAAGTTCAATAACCTCACCAACCATTCGACAATCGTTACTCCACCCTTCTTAGCAGGCACTCGGTCGCAACTCCATCCAAACCAGGGGCTTTCCCTGCGTTCATCACGTCCACCGCCTCCTGTACCTCTTCCCTGGTAATGTCCGCAACAAGTCTTTCTCCCTTAACCGGCATCCGAGCACCACCACCCACAGCAACAATGTCAGCCTCTCTCGACATTCAACATTACCACTTTCCAACAACAACTGGCTGTTCTCATCTTTCACCATTTCCTCCTTCCCGGTCTCTCCCTTTCTCACTCTCTTCACCTCTTTCCAGAACATCTTTTTGTTCTCCACAAAATTCTGGCACAATCGTCTGCCCCACCTGACATCAGCGTCCCTATTGGCTCTCCTCACCACCCGCTTCACCTCGTTTCACCTCTCTTTGTACCCTTCACAAGCCACCTCCGACTTCCCCTGCAACCACTCCTCAAACGCACCTCGTATCCGTGCCCCCGCCAGTTTGACCTTCTCGTTCCACCACTCGCAGCCTTTCCTCCTGCACCCGTCCACACGGCGCGCACCACACACTTTCTTCGCACATCTCAGCAACGCATCCCTCAACGTCTACCATTCTTCCTCCACATCTCTCAGATCCTGTCCTCTCACGTTGTCATATTCTTCCTTCAACGCCTTCTGGAACTCCTCGGCTCTACTTTTCACATTCAGTCCACTCACTTTCACTACCTCTCTTCCTCCTCCCACTCGTTTGTTGCCCTTCCACTTCTGCTCCACTCTTAATCTACCTTCCACCAGCAGATGGTCAGACACTCCTCCACCCTCCCCTCTCAATACCCATTGCACCATGTGCCATCCTTACCCATGTGTACTTGGGAGTATCACGCTTCTTGAACAAACTGTTCCCGACCACCAACTACTGCTCCATACACAGACCTATCAGGTTTTCTCCACTGTTATTTCTACCGGGAACGCAATACCTTCCTATCCCATTCTCCACCATTTCATCTCCAACTCTCGCATTAAGGTCACCCAGTACAACTACATTGAAATGACCTCCAAAACTCTCAATACACTCACTCAAGTCAGTACAAAATTGCTCTCTCTCCTCTTCTTTCCTCTCGCTGACAGGTCCGTAAGCCCTCACAAATGCCCATCTTCCTACGCCTAACTTAACTTTCACCCACATCAATCTTGGGGACACCTCCTCCCATTCGGTAGCGCTACTAGCCAACCGATCACTCAATATCAAGACCACACCTTCTCGTGCCCTACCTTCCTCCACACCAGACTTTCTTCCACTTACAACACCAAACTCACATTCGCCCTTACCTTTCAACTTCGTCTCACTCAGCGCCAACACACACAACTTCCTCCTCACAAACATCTCACCAATCTCCCTCCTCTTTACATCACTCGTACTGCAGCCACGAACACTCAGCGACCCTAACAATAGGGTTCGGAGAGGCGTGTGCCTCTCCTCCCCCCGCTCGTCTTGCCGTCTTCGAGGAAAGATTTTACAGAGAACGGGATTCCTAGCCCCTTCGCTCCGCCCTTTTAGTCGCCTTTTACGACACGCATGAGTTACGGTAGCACGATTCTACTCCCGGCTACGGGGCGCCCCTTTAGTCGCCTTCTACGACACGCGGTGAATACGGTAGCTAGATTCTAAAGCTCCGGCTACAAGGCAAAAAATTGCTTTTACAAAAATAGCTTTTACAAAATGCTAAATCAAACTTAAGATACGTTGGTCGCACAAACATCGGTTGAACAAGTACACATGTTCATTGCAATAGTAGCGCAGTTGTTTATTGATCATAAAATCTGGTACGGGTTATACCAAAAGGGAATCAAAACGAGTGACTTAGCGACGTTACAAGCCACCATTGTGACCAATACAAAACTTGACGACTTTTACCCAACGATGAAAAGAGCTGTGCGAAATAAATGGAACATGGAATGGTCTGATGTTCCTATGAGAAATGAATTGCGTACTATTAAAGACACACCCAAACCCTGGGTCTCATCCAGCAACCGATCTCGACGGACTGAGGTTACTCTATGCCGATTGAGAATTGGACAGAGCAGACTAACGCATAGACACCTAATGGAGGCGTCACCACCTCCTTACTGCATGGACTGTCTAGTCCCTCTTACAATAGCCCATGTCTTGACAGAATGCCCCACATGGACGGAATGTCGACGCACATGGTTCCCCAGGAGCCGGTTCCTGGACCTTCCTGATATACTCCGCTTAATGCTTAATGAGTTCCCTCAGAGACAATTTATTGCGGAACCGCTTCTCAGCTACCTCCAAGAAATCAGCCTCCTAGCTGAAATCTGATTTGGTGTGAATTGATCATATCTAATCTTACTTACCAATAAACTCTTCTATCCCGGAGGGCCGCCGTTTTCTTTGCTCACTTCGAGTAGGACACATTTGTGACCTCTCCCTATATCCCTATAAACAGTAGTGACCTAAGCATGTCGTGAGTCGAAACAATCCCGGAAACTGACGCTGATTTGACGAAGACTTGATGCAGCGCTGGCTGCTGGTTTGACGTTCTCCAATGCGCTAGAAAGCCTTGACACTCTAATCTAATCTAGTCTGTCGTGTCCGGCAATGTCGCCTCCCACCCCTCTCCTTCCCGAACAGTCTCCACTGGCTTTGCCGAGCATTTCAACTGCCATGACTTGGTGGTTAGTAGATGTGATCGTGAAGGATTCGGTCCAGACTCACGGAGGACCTGGTCCAGCATACGCTTGAACGTGTCCACAATTCCGGTCGCCGAATAGATCTTCGCCCACACTGTGGGCGAAGATCTATTCCAGATCATGACGATTTTGTAAGTCATGAGGTCACCGCAGGGTCGGGTGTTGAATCTCGTTGGTTGGAGTTTCAGCCCGTGGTTCTTAGTAGGGTGGTAATTTAACATAGGAATGTTTCTGTGCTCCGCTTAATTGAAACCTTTCAGAATTTTGAAGGTCTGTATGAGTTGCCTACGAAGTTTACGTTCCTCTAGGGTGAAGAGTTTTAGTTCGCTTAGTCTTCTTTGGCATGGATGTGGTCATCTTGTCTGCCCTTGCTCGAACCTTTCCAGTTTTTCAATGTCTTGGACGAGGGTGGGAGACCAGAATTGGACAGTATATTCCAGTATTGGTCTGACAAGGGTGTTGTACAGGGTTATGATAATGACCTTGTCTTTGTACTTGAACTGCTTCCCGATGAATCCGAGAACTTCGTTTGCATTTTTCTCTACTCCTATGCACTGCCTGGAGACCTTCAGGTCCACGCTTATTATAGACTCCTAGGTCTTTCTCTAAGTTGGTGGTCGGGATCTGGCTACCCAATAGTTTGCAAAATCGTTCGCTCCATCGATGTGCATGACGGTGCACTTGTCCGTGTTGAATGGCATTTGCCATGCCTCAGACCATTCCCCGATTTTGTCGAGGTTTTGTTGCAGGTACTCGACGACTGTGGAGTTTGCTACGTTTGATTCTAGTTTGGTGTCGTCAGTAAACTCAAATATATTGCTAACGAGGCCTGTGTCTAGGTCGTTGATATACATGAGGATCAGGAGTGGGCCAAGGACTGATCCATGGGAGACTCCGCTTCGGACCCAGAGTCCCCGATGAACTTTCACCGTTGATCCCAACTCGCTGTCTCCTGTCTGAGAGCTAGCGCATAATCCAGTCCAAAATTCTCCCCACAACTCCAAAGGTTCTCTTTCTGCTGTAGTCTCTTGTGACGGACCTTGTCGAATGCCTTTTGAAGTCAAGATACATTATATCCAAAGCCCTCGAGTCGTCGTAGATAGAGATCATGTGGTGGAAGAATTCTCTAAGAGGTTGGTCAGGCATGATCGTTTACATCGGAAACTGTGCCGAGTGTTCCCCAGTAGGTTCTTTGTCTCCAAGTGGCTTACAATTTGGTCGGCAATGATGAACTCCAACATTTTGCCCACGACTGAGGTAAGGCCCGAGAGGTTCTTCAGTCCCTTCCCATGGATGGAAGTGATGTCGGTTACCTTCATGTCGTCGGGAGCCATCGTCTCTTCTAGTGATTGGTTGAGCTACTTGGAGATGGGAGGCGATTTGGTCCGTGACAGCCTTAATTACTCTCGGGAGGAACCCGTCGGAACATGCAGATTTGTTGACTCAAGTTTTTTATTCTAGCTAATGTCTCTGCGGTTGTGCATAGGATGTCCTCCAATTGATGCTTCCTACTGGGAGGTTCCAGGATTGTACCCTCACTCTCATCGGTGAACACGCTAACAAAGTAGTGGTTGAGTACTCCCGCCATCTCCGCACTTGAGGTAGTCAGGTTTCTTCGGTCCGTGGTTAGTGGACCGATGGAAACTGATGGGTTAAAGTTGACTGCACATTCTTCCATATCAATGAGATTGGCGCACGTTAAAACTCCTCCCCTAGCGGGGTGCTTATTATTAGTTTCAGGAGTAATAGAACTTAAAAAAGCTCCATCTACAACTTGACTTGATCGAATTTTGAACAAAAAAATTATTTAATTATAGAATCTTACAGCAGCTATCGAACGACAAGTATCATGTGATGATAGTTACAGAAATTTACAAGAAACGAACAGAACCTTGTCTATGTTAACAATGAAGCAAAAATAATTTGAACAAACCCAATTTTAAAATACTCAGTACTTCATCTGGATACTTCACAAGAGATTTCAAGTGATGCATTGCATGCCACAATAATGTGAAAACTGTAGAAGTAGATACTTAATGATGATTTGGGAATTTTTCAAAATTCGTCATCAACACTTTCAAAATTGTAATTTCAGAAAAAAAAAATCGATGATTGTAGTACTCCACAATAGCGTTCAACTGTCACGATTGCTATAGAAATAATCGCGATTTGTGTGAGAGTTACGCGATGAACAGACAAAACTACACTTCTATGGAATCAGGGTCTGGTCCATCACGACGAACAGACAAAACTACACTTCTATGGAATCAGGGTCTGGTCCATCACGACGAACAGACAAAACTACACTTTTATGGAATCAGGGTCTGGTCCATCACGACGAACAGACAAAACTACACTTCTATGGAATCAGGGTCTGGTCCATCACGACGAACAGACAAAACTACACTTCTATGGAATCAGGGTCTTGTCCACGTTCCAATGATTTATCAAACTCATTCCGTTGGAAAAAAAACAGTGTAAATAATGTCTTCCTGCCAAGGCTGGGAGACACTCGCCCGAAACAACATTACCGTGAGGCGCCAGAGTGTTAACACATACCGTCGCGACCTATCATAAAATAGCCACAAGACCCAGTCGGAGGTCAAGGTGTGATAATCTGTCGTAAAACCATAATGCGGTAGGTGTTCGGGTGCGGATGTCCGAGGTATGAAAGAGAATGCTTATGTCAGCAAGTTGTGTTGTGCTGCCACAGATATGGTAACCGGTGGCGCAGGGATGGGTGAGAGCAAGAGTTTGATGCATGTCAGTACTTTCACCTTACGGCGTGGTTCGAGAGAAACCTTTACAATGATGTCATTATAACTTTAAAACTAAACGAGGACACCCGATTGAAAAATAAATTATTTTTGGTGCAATTTTTCTTAGAAAGTTCGAATTGTATGTGTTCACGGTTTTTACAACATCTGCGTTGTTTAGTACTTCATCACATGAGGTTTCAAGTGGTGCATGTCACGAGAACTTCGTAACAGAAGGCTGAGTTCCGACTTTTATTCCTGCGTTACAACGGACAGACATAATTTTTTTTTAAATAGACGTTCGAAACCCTGACGGATGATTAAAAGACACTGATCATTATGCTAGAACAACAACAGCACTGCGTAAAACAATATCTCACCGATGGAGTAAGAAGACTAATATTTCTTCAATCCTTTCTATATGTTGCCAGCACGACATCGGAGATAATAGTTACAGCGACTGTCGAGATCATAGCCATAGGTGAAGGGTTAAAACACATGATTGACTGCTTCTATGGGCCATGTTTGCGCCAATAGTGTCACAATAACCTGGCAGCATGTGTCACACTTACTATCCTTGATGGCCAGGATCCAGTCAATGAGCCCATTGGAGAGGAAGCCGTGCACCAAGATGATGGTGGGGCTGGAGACCACAAAGTGACTGCTGGCCAAAGTCTCGATGTCATCAAGGTCCAGTACCTCGTAGCCAACAGCACTATTGTAGTACCTGCGACAACACACTAGGCTTGCATTAGTCTGTAATAAACATGACTAGGACAATGTTAAATGAAAATTCCACGCAATCTTTACAGCCTCTCCTTCCCGACAGGGGAGGGCGACGGACGAAATGACAGTCCACACAATTATTACCGCAATCTCTACGGCCCCTTCTTCCCGGCAGGGGAGGGTGACTGACGAAACGACTGTCCACACAATTATTAACGCAATCTCTACGGCCCCTTCTTCCCGTCAGGGGAGGGTGACTGACGAAATGACAGTCCACACAATTATTACCGCAATCTATACGGCCCCTTCTTCCCGACAGGGGAGGGTGACTGACGGAATGACTGTCCACACAATTATTAACGCAATCTCTACGGCCCCTTATTCCAGGTAGGGGAGGGTGACTGACGAAACGACGGTCCACACAATTATTAACGCAATCTCTACGGCCCTTCTTCCCGGCAGGGGAGGGTGACTGACGAAATGACAGTCCACACAATTATTACCGCAATCTATACGGCCCCTTCTTCCCGACAGGGGAGGGCGACGGACGAAATGACAGTCCACACAATTATTACCGCAATCTCTACGGCCCCTTCTTCCCGGCAGGGGAGGGTGACTGACGAAACGACGGTCCACACAATTATTAACGCAATCTCTACGGCCCTTCTTCCCGGCAGGGGAGGGTGACTGACGAAACGACTGTCCACATAATTATTAACGCAATCTCTACGGCCCCTTCTTCACGGCAAGGGAGGGTGACTGACGGAATGACTGTCCACACAATTATTAACGCAATCTCCACGGCCCCTTCTTCCCGGCAGGGGAGGGTGACTGACGGAATGACTGTCCACACAATTATTAACGCAATCTCTACGGCTCCTTCTTCCCGGCATGGGAGGGTGACTGACGGAATGACTGTCCACACAATTATTCTCAACATTAGATTTGGTTAAGGGGCACATCTCCACCGTAGCTTTGACATGGGCCTTTGTGAGCTCCTCCGTGGGGCGCGAGAATCATCTTCGAACGTCACACGGTAGTGTGCAAATGAATATGTGTGCTGGGCAGCGGGACGTAATACGCCAGAAATAGGCAGATGTTTTTACAACATCGACATTCGATGAGTCGTAATGTCAATAAAGACGAAAATTTATCATTGCACAAAATCAGATAAGGTATCAAAAACTATTTACTTTCGTTGCACTTAGAATCAGTTTTCCAATATTCCAAATGCAATTTTAAACCTACATACAAAAACATGTATGAATGAGAATAAACTTGCTACCGTACCTAATCTTTGTGAGCTAACTACTATATATTTCGTACAAAATAATTAATTTGAATCCCAACAGGCTGAGAATTCAGTGTCGGCAAACTTTTACAGGCAACATCTTCGCAATAAACGCATAATTGTCGTGTTTTGATTCTTCCATCACTGCAGAGTGTTTGCATGAAGGGATGGATGGACGTAAGACGGGTTTCTCGCAGCTATGCGCTGTATAGAACTGTTGTGTGAATATACATCCACTTATACATACAATTAATGTACATCCAGGAAAAAAAAACAATTAATGGACATCCATGCCTTATACAATTAATGTACTTCCATAAATACTTACAATCAATGTACATCCATTAATACATACAATTTATTTACATCCGTGAACACATACAATTAATATACATTCATGATTACATACTATTAATATACAGTCATGGATCCATACAATTAATGTACATCCATGAATACGAACAATTAATATATATCCATGAATACATACAAATAATATTCATGCATGAATGGATACAAATTAATGTACATCAATGAATACGTACAATCAATAAACATACACAAATACCTACAATTATTGTACATGCATGAATGCGTACAAATATCACAAATAATGTACATCCATGAATACGTTCAATCAATAAGCATCCATGAATACATAAAATTAATATACATCCGTGCATGAATACATACAATTGATAAACATCCATGAATAATACAATTATTATACAGCCATGAATGATACAATTAATATACATGCATGAATAATACAAGTAATATAAATCCATGAATAATACAATTAATATACAACCATGAATAATAAAATTTCTATACATCCATACAAATATACTATGAATACACAACCATGCATGAATAACGCAATTAATATACATTCATATAAATATATATACAATCAATGTACATCCATGAATACTTACAATCAATATACATCCATGACTACATACATTTAATATACATCCAAGCATGAATGCATACAATGAATATACATCCATTAATAATGAAATCAATATTTATGCATCCATGGCTATATATATTTAACATACATCTATGCATGAATAGATGCAAATAATATACATCCATGAATAATACAATTAATAAACATCCATGAATACATACAATTAATATATATCCACGTATATGTATAACTAATATACATCCACGAACAATATAATTGATCTACATCCATAGAAACATACAACTAATATACCTACATTAATGAATAATACATTTTGTATACATTTGAATACATACAGTTAATAAGAATCCATGAATACGTACAATTATTATGCATCCATGAATAATACTATTAATATACATTCATGAATATCACAATTAATATACATCCATGAAGAATACCATTAATAGACATCAATGAAGAAAACAATTAATATTCATCGATGAATAAAAAAAAACATTCATGAATGCATACAATTTCGCTGCATGTTTTGGACAATCTAAACACAAAAGTTATTTATTTATTGTAATTATGGTAGCCGTATCAAGGAATGGCGTTAGATTCATATACAAGAATTCACATCAAATTTAAAGCTTTCACCCTTACGTATTACTTACCTTAGTAAACTGATAAATTCATGGGAATTGTGCGAGCGTTAACATTTATAGTTGAGACCTCATGCTATTGATTGAAACAAAAATACTTGGCTATTTGCTGAAACAATATAAATAAATCACCGTACTACTTACTATAATATGATAAAAAAAACAATAACAAATTTCAAGTGATACAAAATAAATGAATGATTAAATTTGAAAAGAAACTCGTTTAGAGTGGCTAATTATAATTTAAAGAAAAGCGTTTCGAGTGGCTAATTATAATTTAAAGAAACTCGTTTAGAGTGGCTAATTATAATGAAAAAGAACTCGTTTAGAGTGGCTAATTATAATTTACAACTTACTTGAATTTCAGGTCTGTTTTATGACATGCGATACCTATTGATTTTTTCGATCTTGGTATACCAGGAATGTATCTAATGTATCTCAGCCACCCTACCCGCTCTCATCACACGCACATCCATCGGTCTGCTCCCCGCTCTCATCACTAACACATCCATCAGTCTACTCCCCGCTCTCATCACTCGCACATCCATCAGTCTACTCACTCTCATCACTCACACATCCATCAGTCTACTCCCCACTCTCATCACTCGCACATTCACCAGTCTACTTCCCACTCTCATCACTCGCACATCCATCAGTCTACTCCCCACTCTCATCACTCGCACATCCATCAGTCTACTCCCCACTCTCATCACTCGCACATTCACCAGTCTACTCCCCACTCTCATCACTCGCATATCCATAGTCTACTACCCACTCTCATCACTCGCACATCCATCAGTCTACTCCCCACTCATCACTCGCACATCCATCAGTCAACTCCCCGCTCTCATCACTCGCACATCCACCAGTCTACTCCTTCACTCTCATCACTCGCACATCCATCAGTCTACTCCTCACTCACACATCCATCAGTCTACTCCCCACTCTCATCACTCGCACATCCATCAGTCCACTCCCCACTCTCATCACTCGCACATCCACCAGTCTATTCCCCACTCTCATCACTCGCACATCCATCAGTCTACGCCTCACTCTCATCACTCACACATCCATCAGTCTACTCCCCACTCTCATCACTCGCACATCCATCAGTCAACTCCTCACTCACACATCCATTAGTCTACTCCCCACTCTCATCACTCGCACATCCATCAGTATACTATCCACTCTCATCACTCGCACATCCATCAGTCTACTCCTCACTCTCATCACTCACACATCTATCAGTCTACTCCCCACTCTAATCACTCGCACATTCATCAGTCTACTCCTCACTCACACATCCATCAGTCTACTCCCCACTCTCATTACTCGCACATCCACCGGTCTACTCCCCACTCTCATCACTCACATATCCATCCGTCTACTCCCCACTCTCATCACTCGCACATCCACTAGTCTACTCCCCACTTTCATCACTCGCACATCCACCGGTCTAATCCCAACTCTCATCACTCACACATCCATCCGTCTACTCCCCACTCTCATCACTCGCACATCCATCAGTCTACTCCCCACTCATCACTCGCACATCCATCAGTCTACTCCCCACTCTCATCACTCACACATCCATCAGTCTTCTCCCCACTCGCATCACTCGCACATCCATCAGTCTACTCCCCACTCTCATCACTCGCACATCCACTAGTCTACTCCCCACTCGCACATCCATCAGTCTACTCCCCACTGTCGTCACTCGCACATCCATCAGTCTACTCCCCACTCTCATCACTCGCACATCCATCAGTCATCTCCCCACTCTCATCACTCGCACATCCACAAGTCTACTCCCCACCCTCATCACTCACACATCCATCAGTCTAC
>SDVV010025550.1:0-12400 GCA_016164225.1 Gammarus roeselii | reverse complement strand
TACATATATTAGGTTCAGAGAGTTTAGGGTATAAACAAGCTGCTGATGAATGACAGGATCATCTCTCGAATATTAAAATGACGACCGACTACAGGAGCCGGTAAGTTAACCATACTGTTCTTCATTCATGGTCATTAGCCCTCTCAGAGTGCTGTTAGTCTGTACATTAGACAGCGTAGACATTAACCCTCTCAGAGTGCTATTAGTCTGTACATTAGACAGCGTAGACATTAGCCCTCTCAGAGTGGTGTTAGTCGGTACATTAGACAGAGTAGACATTAGCCCTCCTCAGAGTGCTGTTAGTCTGTACATTAGACAGCGTAGACATTAGCCCTCTCAAAGTGCTGTTAGTCTGTACATTAGACAGTGTAGACATTAGCCCTCTCAGAGTGCTGTTAGTCTGTACATTAGACAGCGTAGACATTAGCCCTCTAAGAGTGCTGTTTGTCGGTACATTAGACAGCGTAGACATTAGCCCTCTCAGATTGCTGTTAGTCTGTACATTAGACAGCGTAGACATTAGCCCTCTCAGAATGCTGTTAGTCTGTACAGTAAACAGCGTAGACATTTGCCCTCTCAGAGTGCTGTTAGTTTGTACAGTAGACAGCGTAGACAATAGCCCTCTCAGAGTGCTGTTAGTCTGTACATAAAACAGCGTAGACATTAGCCCTCTCAGAGTGTTGTTAGTTTGTACAGTAGACAGCGTAGACGTTAGCCCTCTCAGAGTGCTGTAAGTCTGTACATTAGACAGCGTAGACATTAGCCTTCTCAGAGTGCTGTTAGTTTGTACAGTAGACAGCGTAGACATTAGCCCTCTCAGAGTGCTGTTAGTCTGTACATTAGACAGCGTAGACATTAGCCCTCTCAGAGTGCTGTTAGTGTATACATTAGACAGCGTATAAGTAAGAGATTTGTTTATTTGTTGGTGTGTTGTGTTCAAAGTATTTAAGTAATCTTAGTTGGCACCTAATTGAAGCCGTTAACAGACTACTGAATCATCCCAGTCCTATAACTGAAAATGAGCATAGGGGCCCATAAGGGATATAGAGATGATATCCTCTGCGAGGTATGCATTCAGAACGGTCTTCCATGCCATACATGACGTCTATAATTGATGACCATAAATACAAATTCTGCTTGTCCTGTCTCAGCGACACACACTCACATTTAAAACATTGATAAAGTTGGTTGATGTTTTCCTACGTAATCCATTGCATTCGATATCTGGTGACGAAATAGCTGCAGGAGAAGCACATGCTTCAAATATGCTTGTCTCTCCTTCGTAAATTCGCAATGTACATGTAAGATGCAAGTTTATAATATCAATAATTAAGAACGTAATGAAATCAAGGTACATTATGTTATACAGATAATATTAAATTAGAGTGTCAAGACAATCCAGTGCACTGGAGTCTACGTCCTTCTGGCACCGGCCGTCTACCTACATCACCGACCGACAATACGTTTATATTTTTCTCTCGGTATTTCCACAAGTAATAAAAGCAAGCAACAAAAATCGCAAATGTTAAATGTGAACTTGCCCGTTTTGAGCGTGCAACACATACTTGACGTCTAATGTTGTTACCCATACTTGATGTCTAATGTTGTTACCCATACTTGATGTCTAATGTTGTTACCCATACTTGACGTCTAATGTTGTTACCCATACTTGACGTCTAATGTTGTTACCCATACTTGACGTCTAATGTTGTTACCCATACTTGACGTCTAATGTTGTTACCCATACTTGACGTCTAATGTTGTTACCCATACTTGACGTCTAATGTTGAGAATGCCTCTTTAATAGGAAAAAATGCCTCGCTGAGCCAATGTGCTCTGCAAACCGTTACGTTTCAATTCTTCAACCCTGCATTCCATTTTTGAATGTGACTCAGAGTTGTCATGGTAACGCAGTCGTATAGAGAGTATGTACAGTAAACACATAGCTTACAGTAGAGGGCTAAGTACATAAGGCTAGGTCTCGGGTTTTCAATCATCGAAAAGCTTAAAAATTACGAACATGCTTATATATATAATCTTCTGATGCTCCTACATATATCTGACCCTTATATCTACTAAGGGAGTTAGCTTAGGGTTAGGGTCCACCTATTTTGCTTGCTTAGGCTACAGTACATGAAATTGGTTTATATATATTCGGGTATTAATGCCATATAGTACACGGTAGGCCGGGGGTAATAGACTGCGTTGATGCACTCTTCAACACGCTAGTGGGTCGCTCGTGGCGGGAACCAGAGTGGGGAGTGATCCGTGTGTGTAGGGTTCAGTGTATGCAAGGAGAAAGTGTATGCAAGGAGGAAGTGTATGCAATGAGAAAGTGTATGCCATGATATGTGCATGCAGTGATCAGTGTATGCAATGGTCGGTGAATGCAGTGGCCAGTGTTTGCAGGCTGCCAGTCTGTTGACTATGAGAATAATATCAGTACTGCCTGAATATACAAGGCATCCGACAACACTTACCCGCTACTAGGCTATGATAATATATTTGGTCAAGCTCGGTTATGAAAGATTAGGTTAGGGTTAATTTTGTGATAGTGCTGGGGCGGGGATAAGGTTGGATTTACTGAATGTTTGGTCATCAACATAGAATATGGTGCCGTATACCTAGGCATACTTTGGAGTTGAGGTTTCGTAACAATGCTCTGGGGTAGAGAGACCGCTCTAGCACAGGAAGAAACCACCACAACATTGTCGTGGCGGAGACGTCTCAGCATGGAGTATTATATTAATTATATTGAACTTATTGTAATCAATACTGTACTGTGTATGATGTTCACATAATGTGAATATGTTCTAAAAGAGAGTTTTAAGATGTATTTTATATTGTACTCACTAACTCAGTCGTGTTCTCTCCTACTACATCCTAAATTATTCTGGAATATCCGGGCTTTGAAGATTAATAAATCTCAAGGGTAGCGCGAACAGGAAGAATTAAGATTATGAAAAGGAGGTTCTCGTGGAACAATGAGGAGCGGTAATAGGGGAAATGGGGAGGATGGGGAGCGGTAATAGGGGAAATGGGGAGGATGGGGAGCGGTAATAGGGGAAATGGGGAGGATGGGGAGCGGTAATAGGGGAAATGGGAACGATAGCAAGCGGTGATAAGGGAATTGGGGAGTATGGTTCCAAACCGTAATATCTATTGATTGATTGATTTGGGCCTCATTTCCACCAGAGCCTCAACGTGAGGCATAATAGGCTCCCCCGTAGGGCGCGGTAATATCTATTGAACGAGGCACGGCAGAAACGCTCGCAAGGATGGACATCGAACGATGGAAAGAAGAATTAAGAGAGCGATGGCTGATTTCCTGGACGATGGAAACATGGGATGGGAAGAGTGACGAATGTTTAATATAATGCAATTTAATGAGTCACTTTTTTCATTTTGTCTAGCCAATGATCATGCAATTTTTGTATTATATAGGAATGAATGGGCTTTTGGATGAAGGAAGAGTGCTACGATCACATAAGATTAAAGTGACCATGGGTTGCAGGTGCTCTGAGTAAATGATCGCTCTTAAGCCGGTCCGGGAGAGGGATTCGGAGATAATTACTCTAAAATAATAACACTTAAACGCAGACTAACACCCAGGATAATATTAGCACACTGCCCAGGAGTAATTATGATACCAATAATTCTCCTACAAATCTTTATCGTACGAAAACAGCAATGACATCAACGGTCGTATTCTAACACTTTATGGTTATTGATGATAGAGTAAAGGGGAGAAGAGAGAGAGAAAAAAAGATCGGCGTCATATGAGTAGTTAATACATTGTTTTAATGAACAGCGGGCAGCCATTAACCAGTTTGCTAACCGAATCATCAACGCGAGTATGTAGGCAGTCGAAGCTTTGCTATGCGAGTATTTTTGGTACTAAGGTTTGATGCCGCTTCTTAAACAACTTTAAAAAACAGGGCCAGGTTGATTTGGATTCCTTCCAAATCAAATATGCTCAACCAACGATCAATTTGGATTCTATTATGCGAGATAACTAGATTATACCGCATTGGAGCGCAGTTTGGGGTACCGCAGGGTTGCACTGTTTAGTGTACCGCAGTGGAGCGCTGTTTGGTATACCGCAATGGAGCGCAGTTTGGTGTACCGCAGTGGAGCGCTGTTTGGTGTACCGCAGTGGAGCGGTGTTTTGTGTACCGCAGGAAGCACTGTTTAGTGTACGCAGTGGACGGCTGTTTCGTATACAGCAGTGGAGCGCTGTTTGGTGTACCGCAGTGGAGCGCCGTTTGGTGTACCGCAGTGGAGCGCTGTTTGGTGTACCGTAGTTTTGCGCTGTTTGGTGTACTGCAGTGTTGCGCTGTTTGGTATACC
Source organism: Gammarus roeselii (assembly GCA_016164225.1). Lineage (NCBI taxonomy): Eukaryota > Metazoa > Arthropoda > Malacostraca > Amphipoda > Gammaridae > Gammarus > Gammarus roeselii. Next base: position 8,050 of record SDVV010025550.1, on the reverse strand, counting down.
GCAGTGGAGCGCTGTTTGGTGTACCGCAGCAGAGCGCTGTTTGGTGTACCGCAGTGGAGCGCTGTTTGGTGTACCGCAGTGGAGCGGTGTTTTGTGTACCGCAGGAAGCACTGTTTAGTGTACGCAGTGGACGGCTGTTTCGTATACAGCAGTGGAGCGCTGTTTGGTGTACCGCAGTGGAGCGCCGTTTGGTGTACCGCAGTGGAGCGCTGTTTGGTGTACCGCAGTGGAGCGCTGTTTGGTGTACCGCAGTGAAGCGCTGTTTGGTGTACCGCAGGGGAGCCTGTTCAGTGTACCGCAGTGGAGCGCTGTTTGGTGTTCATTTCCAATGTTGAAATGATGTTGGCTCCATGGAATGCTTCTTTATTAACTAGACACTTTATCGTCATCTGGTCTAGTCGTGAAATGAAGTCAGGTACTCTATCGTCTTCATGTACAGTCACAAGAAATTTTTAAATAAATTATCATCATCAGGTACAGTTGCAAAATGAAATGAAATAATTTATCGTCGCCCGGTACAGTCGCAAAATAGAATTAAAGATTATCGTCATCAAATACAGTTGCGAGGGAAAATAAAATACTTTATCGTCATCCGATGGAGTCGCAAAAATTTAACCGGCATCAGGTACAGTCGAGCAAGAAACTTCGTTCGTGACTTATTAAAAAAGAAATGACCATTATGCATTTAAATGTATTGAATATGTAATTCGTATTAGTAGTTCATCAAGGTCATTGAAACATACGAATTTGAATTAATTGTTGAAAATGTCAAATTTGTTCTTGTGTAATTGATTAACCGTCAAAAGTTTTTACCGCTACTATACACAGTAGCAGAGGAAACTCCGCTACTTGTTTATAATTGAATAAATGACAATTATTCGACATTTATTTCAATTTAATGAATTTTCAGTCTTCAAACCTTATATAATCATTTTGTTTAGAAGTGATCGCGAGACAAGAGTTCAAGTCAAGTTTATTTATTTGTAGGATTAGATTAGAGTGCAATGGCCTGCTAGTGCACTGGAGTCAATGTCCTTCTGGCACCGAACGTTCATTCGTAGGAAAAGTATAATTGTGTCTTTGTTATTTATTGACCGCAGTCAAACCTTTCCCTTGACCGCAGTCAAACCTCTCTATTGACCGCAGTCAAACCTCTCCCGATAATGTGCATGGAAATGTAAAATATTTCAAGAACACCTATAGGATTTAGGCCTATTATAGGCATATTTATAAATGGGCAATCGGGAGATATTGGAGTGCTATACTTGCTATGATGGTGGTATAGGGTAAGGGTCAGAGCAGTACATGGTCAATGGTGGTATAGGGTAAGGGTCAGAGCAGTACATGGTCAATGGTGGTATAGGGTAAGGGTCAGAGCAGTACATGGTCTATGGTGGTATAGGGTAAGGGTCAGAGCAGTGCATGGTCAATGGTGGTATAGGGTAAGGGTCAGAGCAGTACATGGTATATGGCTGTATAGTGTGAAGGTCGGAGCAGTACAGGGTCTATGGTGGTATAGGGTAAGGGTCAGAGCAGTGCATGGTCTATGGTGGTATAGGGTAAGGGTCAGAGCAGTATACATGGTCTGTGGTGGTATAGGCCAGAGTAAGGGTCGGTGCAGTACATGGTTTGATGGTTGTATGGATAGGGGTCAGTGCATTACTCGGTTCAATGGTTTCATAGTGCACAGGTCGTTGGAATGGTAGAGATGGTTTGTGCGAGTACTGTAGCATTGTTCGGAATTGAACTCGGGTGAAATAACTGTGATAGTTCCACGTTTCTTTCGATAAATAAAATCACACGTTTTCAACGCAGAAGTGCATACAATAAATGCAAATAAGAATTCATATAAAAATGAGTAAAGGATTGACTTCCAAAAACCGTTTATGGCAATTTTCATTAGGCAATGACACGATGGCGACTCATACAAAAGCCCTCAGAAGTTATCTTGGTAGGAAAGAAGGAAGAACTTATTTCTACCTACATCATCAATTAAGCTCATATTCTGCCCTGTCAATCGCACTAATTCTAAGTCGTATTTTATAGCGCACGCAAAAGAAAATTCTGACTATATGAAGTGGTATCATAATAATTTATTTAATACAAGTAAATTGTGAAAATGCAAATTGGAAATGAATTCTTAAAAGTTTACTGGGATAGAGACGCTCCAACAACATCATTACAAACATAAAGTGCAAATGAGTAGTAGGAGGACATGAAAAATAAAAATGGATGGGAGCTTCTGAACGCAACTGATGAAGCTCCTACGCGCGAGATATGTCGATTAACTTTTATTTGACGTCCCTATTTCCTTTGATTAACCTGCTAATGACGTCATTATTTCTTTTGATTAACCTTCTAATTACGTCACTATTTCCTATCATTAATCTTCTAATGACGTCACTATTTCCTATGACTAACCTTCCAATGACGTCACTATTTCCTTTGATTAATATTCTAATGACGTCACTATTTTCTTTGATCAACTTTCTAATGACGTCACTATTTCCTTTGATAAATATTCTAATGACGTCACCATTCATTTTCAACAGAGTGACCAAATCACCATCGTTCGGAGAGCTACGACATCACTGATCAGTTACGACCTACGACATCACTGATCAGTTACGACTTGCGACATCACTGATCAGTTACAATCTACGACATCACTGATCAGTTACGACCTACGACATTGGTTCGCTGCTGGAGTACAGCTTCCATAATTCGAGTAATTTTTTTAGGTACTATTACATAAAGTTATTCCTCCTCTGCTGTTGTTGTTGTTGAGAATTGTTCTGCCTGGTGTTAGCATTAGGGGGCGGTGTGGAAGGAGGTGGTGGAGGGTGGAACCTTGCGGGTAGGGCGGGGGGCAGCGCCCCAGGGCGATGAGATCCCGACGAAGACGTTGGGGTTGGAGTCGTGTAAATGGCATTCGAACCGCAGTCACCGTTACCGTCGTCATCGGGATCGTCTCCGCTGTTGAAAGGGACATTGGGAGTGGAGTACTCTGCGGGAGGAAAGGGGGACGAAGACGTGGAAGAGGAAGAGTTTCCGCCACTCATGACCACCCCGGGGAAGTTTCCGGAACTCGTTGAGGAAGGGCCTGTGAACTTCGCCGGTTGGGTGGGGAAATTAGATGCGGGGGAAGAGAAGCAGGTCGATGAAGGGGGAGCTCCGAAGGACCCAGGTCCGGCTGTGGAGTAAGTGGGAGTTGGGGAGGAGAAACTAGCGGGTGGCTTGATGTAGAAAGGTCCCACGTTGGGAGAGTCGGTGCTACTGAGTGTGGAAGAGTCCGTGCTCTTTGTGCTCATGGTGCTGCTACTGTTCCTGTTATTGTTACTTGAGCGAGTGTTGATGGTATTAGTGTTGTTGCCGCAGGTAGAGAGGTTTGTGTTGTAGCTACTGGCAATGTTTCCGCTGCTCTTATTGATGTTGCTGAAAGGGTTATTGCTGGAAGTGTTGTAGGTGACAATGCTGCTAATACTCTTACTGTTGTTTATTGTACCGTTATTGTGATGATTCCTAGCAATATTGATGGTACTGGCACTCGATCGAGGATGCATGTTGATGGCGGCAGTAGCGTTGTTGTTGCCACCGCGGCCACTGACAGCAACAGTATTCCCCATAGTTACGTTATTAGTGTTCCTGGTACCAATCACCAGACTACCGGCGCTATTCCTAGTGCACAGACTGTTGGTGCTGTTCCTAGTGCTCATGATGGGCTTAGTTCCCATTCGGCCGTTGATGGTGGCACCCCCAACTCCATTTTTGTTGCACCCGTTCGCCGTTACCTTTAGTTCACCCCAAGAACGTGAAGGTACCAGAGGCAGCCTAGGGTCATCTCCGCACATCACCACGACGTTCCCATTGTGAGCTCCTCCTCCTCCTCCTCCATCGTGACCTCCACTGGAGTTGGGGCTGAAACATCCACCCCCGGACATCTGCATTCCTCCACCAGCGAGATCGTTTTCGCTGCGTCCACCCACGCCTCTACTTCCACCCAAAATTCCACCCACACTTCCTAAATCCCCACAGCTGACTCCATTCCCTGTAATTCCTCCTCCAGTACTCCCCACATTACCGACGTTGCTGTTAAGCCCGACCCGTTCTACCAGGAAACCCATGTCGATAGTGTTCGTATTAGATTTTCTGAAAATCCGCGGAGAGGCATTCTTCCGTCTTCGTCTTCTAAACCAAACAGCTACCCACACTAGGATGAGAACACCCACACCCACACTGATACCCACAATCACCCCCACGTAGATGTGGTGGGCAGGCGTGCGGGACACCCTTGCGATTGTGGGTGTGGGTGGCGGCGTGTTAGCAGGAGTCAGTGGATTTCGGTGACTCTCCGGATTCGACGGCTGACGGAAATCATCCAATGAGCACAGACACGGAACTGCAAATAAAGATCCAGCAATATATTAGAGTGACCGGGACTTTAGTGAGAGCTGCGACATCATAAGGGTACTGGTAGTACCCGCGGTAATACTGGTAGTACCCGCGGTAATACTGGTAGTACCCGCGGTAATACTGGTAGTACCCGCGGTAATACTGGTAGTACCCGCGGTAATACTGGTAGTGCCCACAGTATTACTGGTAGTACCCGCGGTAATACTGGTAGTGCCCGTGGTAATACTGGTAGTACCCGCGGCAATACTGGTAGTACTCGCGGCAATACTGGTAGTACCCGCGGTAATACTGGTAGTACCCGCGGTAATACTGGTAGTACCCGCGGTAATACTGGTAGTACCCGCGGTAATACTGGTAGTACCCGCGGTAATACTGGTAGAATCCGTGGTAATACTGGTAGTACCCGCGGTAATACTGGTAGTACCCGCGGTAATACTGGTAGTACCCGCGGTAATACTGGTAGTACCCGCGGTAATACTGGTAGTACCCGCGGTAATACAGGTAGTACCCGCGTTAATACTAGTAGTACTCGTGGTACAGCTATTAGTACTTCACGGTTTAAAGTCACGCTTACCAACTGAGGTTCTGTGATTGCATCCGTAAATGCATCAACGTATTCAATAATTTGTTTTCATTACAACGTGGTACTAATTAACTGTGTCAACAAATCACAAGCCCAGACACAGACCATACATTCACTGGCAGCTTGTACGCGCTCTGTATCATGTTAATTTTCGTTATAATAATTTTACATTCCCAGCTGCAGTTGGTGCGGGGGGTTTGACGTTAACCCGTTATCCTAAATGTACCTACAATTAACATTGATATTGAACCAGTCTGTATGCTGTGACGTTTAATGAAACCTTACTTTTCTTCATGGTCATAAAAAATCTACGCGGTGCAGTAAATAGGTCTCTATCTGTAAACAAATGGGCAGGTCTTGCAGGTCTCTAATCCCCAGAGCGGTTCGAGTTACAAGAATTCATGTCCTGTGCAGAGAAATTTTGCTGAAATATATTAATTTGTCATAAAGATTTACCTATAAAGATTTAACTATCAAGATTCACCTATTTATGTAATAGGCAACAACCATCTCTTCTGGGCCTTCCTGCCGTATTGTTGATACAATAATTTGTAATGCTCAAATTAATTTTCAGCCTCGGATTAAGCAGCTCAAACCAGGCTTGGCCTTAAACCAAATATTTTCCTGCGTTTAGCGAAGGAATGGAGTTTCAGGGCCCGTATCATGAGCCACGTTAGAGTTAGCCCCTTGAATTCAATGAGAGTCATACAAATTGTGCCAAATTCTACTACTTTTGCTCGATAAACTATTCCCTACCATTGTCTAAAGACAAGTAATAAATCTGAACAGAAACGGTCGAAAAACAGCAGATGTGATACTATTGACCATGCAAATAGTATCCTCTTTTTGTCGAGGGTAGCATCAACACCTACGAAGTTTAATCGCAATCGATGAAGTGATCTTGGTGAAGTTCGTCGACACACGGGGTCACAACGTTAGCGAAACATAATTCAGATTACACAAAATGAACGACAATATAATTCAGATTACACAAAAATAACGACCTAATTGACGAGAAAAAATATTTTAAAAATCACAAACATGAATACCTAATGATACATGAACTTTCATGGACATCAAGCCCTGTCAAGCTGCATTATTGCCTCTCGTTGAAAGCAATATTCAAAGTATAATTCATCCTTTGAAATGTAATATAACTGATTAAAAAACATATATAAAGATTATAAGTGCGTGTTGAGATTCAGCCCTATGAACTAAAGATTGCGCCAATCGCGGTCTGACAACTTTTCGGATTTCAGAGTGGGCTGACCAGTAAATAGATGAACCGTAACTTCATGTTCATGTGACAATGAAAGAATATTTATACTATGAAGGACTCCTAAAACATCCAAGAACTACATTGTTCATAGATTCCATGAACTACACTTGTCATCGATTCCATGAACTACATTGGTCATCGATTTCACGAACTACATTGTTCATCGATTCCATGAACTACATTGTTCATCGATTTCACGAACCACATTGTTCATCGATTTCACGAACTACATTGTTCATCGATTCCATGTTCATCGATTCCATGATCAACCTGAACACGCCAGTGTTCAGGTTGACTATTTAGCTATCGTAATTGAATATAACACTTACATTGAATGATGTAACCTTGCTTCATTTGATCGAACAAGTACGCCTCGTTGTCTCACTGGCGATATGTGGCATGAAAGTTCACTTGACTGAAGCATTCCAATTATTTGTCTCAGTTAACGTTGAGAACATGCAGCCGGAGAACTTTCTTTTGCGGGTGGATATTAGAAAATGTGAAATTCTGGATAGCTATGACATAAAAATGCTCCAGCATTTTAAAACTGTTTGTTGAAACTTAGAACCACGCTGAGCAATCATCAATCACCATTTGTGCAGCTTAAGAAATTGTAGTACCGTGCAGAGCAGTTACCAATCATCATTTGTAGTGAGGAGCAAATCGTCATCAAGATCGCTTAAACAGCGTGTGTTAGCTCTATCATGTAAGGCATTCCTGGTAAGGTCATGATAGCTTACATATGTTGGGCCGGCCATGAACACCTCATTTCATGCATGTATTCTGTGTCACCATGAATATAACATTCATTTAATAACAATACCCTGTCAAATTCCCATGACAAAATTTTAAACATCATATGATAGCTTGCTACCTTCATTGCTGCTGACGTCCACAACTTGCAACAAGGTTCGAGGTATGTTATCGAATCTTTGTGCGGACACGTGCTGTAATGAGTTAACAGTTCAATTTAAAACTAACTGGACTGAAAATAGACTAACGATCCTAATGTGTTCATGGCAACAAGATTAGATTAGATTAGATTGAATCGAGTGACGAAGCTTGCCAGCGCGTTGGAGTTAGCGTGCTTCTGGCGCTGAACATCACACTATAGATTTTCTTTTACATTAGATTCGAGTGATTGGGTTGATTACTGCGTGAAGTCAATATCCCTCACGTTGTTAATGTCAATGGTATGCACGGGTGCCACAAGAGTCATGGGGACAAAATGCTCGTTAGATCTTACTGTTTGGGTAGAACATCGACGATCGTTGAATGATTTAGGGCCTCGTTTGAACTGACCAAGGGTCAAAATGGGCCTTTGTTTTTTGCTAGAACTCAGCGAGCCTAACATGAAATGTAACGAGACCAGACTTGAGCGTATGCCCTTATCTGGAAAGACATCCATGACCTAATACTTCTAAAAAATACAATATTTCAACGCAACTTCAGCGATCTATATCTAGTGATTGCCATCTTATATAACACATAATTGAGAGAATTTGGAAATAGTTAGACTCCAATTATGATTTCGAGAGCCCTCGCTGCGACCTCTGTTTCATACTCACTCTCTCGTTCTAAGTTTCTTACTCACCAGACTGGAAATAGACCTCGTGCAGGCAGGCCACAGCCTGGTGCTGCAGAGTCAGGCTGATCCAGAGCATGGAGGCTGGACGCAGGTTCAGGGCGATGCTGAGGTTGAAGGCCTGGAAAGTCAGGAGACGGTTCAGCTTGGGGAAAAAATTGACTGATATATACAATTATATGAATATATA
>SDVV010025549.1:0-12400 GCA_016164225.1 Gammarus roeselii | reverse complement strand
TATAAATAACAGAGTGATAACAGAGGAGCGTGTTAGTCTAGCGTGAGGAGTACAAAGTGTACAAAGTCTTGAATAACAACTTGTGTTGTGTTGTTTGTCCTACTGCACAGCGTACTGGCGACCGCGGGTTTGATACCTGGCTACGGATTATAGGTTTTTCCGATGATAACATCGCTGTGATTATTTAAATTTTACTGTTGAGTATTCAGTGCTTCCAATCTATTCCTACAAATAAAAAAATAAAAATAGAACAACTCTATACAGTGATAAAATGAAATAAGTTTCATCCTCATACGAGAGCAGAACAGATATATTGTTACCTCACATAATAGTATCAAATATTCATATAAGAAGCCAGCAGTGGCGAAAAAGACGGTGGTACCAGAATGCAGTAGCGGCACCAGTTACCAGTAAACCAGTAACTGGTAGCACAACCGGCGGTAGCGGTGCCAGTTCCTGATGGCAGTATTTGATTTTATTCGAACGTCAACGGAACAAAACTATACAACTGTTTTCTAACAAGTTTCAATGTTTTCATATGGAATAACGATACTTATGTCACGAAGGAAAAATAATGGTTCTAGTTGGAGACGCCACACCCCACTGCTGCTCATAACTAACAGTGAGTGAAAGGAATCATTGAAATGATTGCACCGTGAACAGACGGATACGATTCCAACGGGTTTAAAATAAGATTGTTATTCGTTCGCGTCTCATACTGAATGCCATAGATTAGATTAGATTAGAATAAGGAGACAAAACGAGCAGGAGTGTTCATGTCAAGTTGTCTCCTTGAAAGGAGTGAAAGAAGAGTGTGTGATAGTCAACAAGGCTTTAGAAATTCACGCACACATGCAGAAAAAGGAGATTGTAAGGAGAGAAAGGAGAAGGTCCACCACTTCTGTTACCACTACCCCACTACTACCCGGGGCATTTCAGCCCCGGAGAAGAAACGGTCGAGGGTCAGAGCGACAATTCAGGAACGGGACGAAAAAGTTGGGAAGTGAAGTATTTTGGTTTCAGGCGATCGCATCTCAGACGGTTGAGCAGAGACGGACACGCCCATACGCTCGGCGGACTCACACTTTTCATCGAGCGCATGCCTGTCGGCTTGCCCCAGAGGTTGGGTCAGACGGTTTCCAACTAGGTATTGGGTCTACTTCGAAGGAACATATGGGTTTTAAAGTTTGACAAGTATGTGCACATTTGGGAGGAGCGCCCCACCCAGTTGCCCTGGTAGTGATCCTGTCCCATGTGCTCAGAAGATTAGGTCTTCTGCACGCAAGCGGTTCTTAGAAGGCTGTTGCACTTCAAGGTGAGACGTCAGAGTGATCTCTTATAGGGATAGATCTGCTCTTGGCTGATCCTGCAAATGTAGGAACACAACACGCCCAGTTTCCTGAGAGTGGTTTTCCCTTGTGTTCAGTAGAGTAAGTCTCTGAACATGTGTGATTGGTCCAACAAGAGCATTTCAAATTTCATGTGAAACGCCAGAAGGACATCTGCGAAAAAAGAATTGTACGTGACAATTCCTGAGTTTAGTCAGATGTGACATATTTTTAAATTTGATGAATAGTTATCGCAAAATTTAGTCAAAAAAAGCAAAAGATCAGTATTTACATTTTGAATTTAGACACTAATCATGAGGAACGCAAATATTTTTAAATTTTGACAAGCATCTACATAAAATTTAGGCCGAAAAAGAGCAAGATCGATATTGAAATGAACTCTTTGTCGAGCATCTGTGGGTGGAGGTTAGTATTTATACCTTACTCCCTGCTGCACCAGGTCCCGCCCAAATCTGTGCTACAGAAGAAAAGACGGTTAGTTAACCACATTGTACATGGGAATAAATTTCATGGTGAGATGTCACTGGGTGCTATGCATATATTCAAATAGGTTCAGGTGAGATGCCAGAGGGACATCTAGCAAATATAATTATTTCACTAGGTAACTGATGTGCTGCTAAGCAAGGGAGGCACAAGTTGTTTACAAATTTGAAAATTGGTTATTATTGCAGGTTCCTTGAAGGCTGGCGCACTTCAAGGTGAGACGTCTGAGTGACATCTCTTAGGAAAGAGTTGCTCGTGGGAACTCCCGAGTTTAGACAAGGGAAACACGAGTATCATATATAAAAAAAAAGGTTTTATGCAAGTTTCAGTCAAAAATGGCACGAGTATCTAAATTTGGAGTTGTGTCGAATCGATTTGTCAAAAGAATTAAAGGGATTAAGTTATGGATCAATTATTGCAAGATTTACTTCAAAAAGGCATGAATTACTATTGTAAATTTGGAATTGGCTCGAAAATCGAGTTTAGTCAATGAATTGAAAGTTTTTTAATTTTGGAAGAACAGTTATGGCAGATTTTAGTCCAAAAGGCAAAGACTGGTATTCAAATTTTGAAATTAGCTCTGACATCTATAGAGAAGGGGTTAGTAGGTAAGCTTCGCTCTGCGCCATGCTGCAACAGGTCTCTCCCTGATCTGTGCTACAGGAGAGAGAGAGGACGGTTAGTTCATCAGCAGAGAAATGGGTTTAAAGGTGAGATGCCGGAGGGGCAGGTGCATTGAGTTCACATATTTTTTATATAATATTTCGAGTTGAGATGCCAGAAGAACATTTCTAATAAGCTTAGAGTATATTTTCATTTTGGCTGAGATGCCTGCGGGGCTTTAAATCTTTCAAGTGAGATGCCACTGGGACATCTCCATGAGATGTGACCAGCGCTGCCATTCTGTGTTACAAGGAAAACTGCTTTGCTATGGTTGTTTATTGTCAGTCTTTTGTTTTTCCTTTCGCAGCTGACACGAAGGGAGAAGAGAAGAAAATGAGAGTAGCATCGTGTCGATAGTGTTTCTCAATAGGAGGGTACTCACTGATTCAACATATCAATGTTATCCCCAGTTCTCTACTTTCTTTTCTCTCCAGACAGGGAGGGTAGAGAAGTAAGAAGAAAAATATAATTTCGTAAAGGTCACTCCGTGGCAAAATACTCATTGCCTCAATAATGGATGATATCTGTCGAATCCACATCGTACCAAAGAGTTGAGCAAGCTCTTCTCTTGGTGCGGGTTCAATTTTTGCATATCATGGGGTGTGGGGGTGAGCTGCCATTGCGGCTCATCAGTAAGCGTCGTTGGGTCACCGGCAGACTTCACCCCAGAAGTTCGTCGAATCTTCGTCGTACCGTAGAGTTTTGCAACGCTCTCCTCCTGGTGCGGTTTGATTTTTCAATAGCATGAAGTGTGTGGGCGAATCTCTGTAGCGGATCATCGGCCAGCGCCGCTGGTCCGCATCTATCTATCTATCTGTCTTTTCCACTTTTTTATTCTTTGTTTTCTCTCCCACAGGGAAGCTGGAAAAGTGAAAATAAAAATATCATCGTGTCGGCAAGGACCCTTCGTAAGAGGGTACTCATTGCCTCCACAATGGATTATATCTGTCGAATCTAAGTCGCACCAAAGAGTTGAGCAAATCCTCCTGGTGCGGGTTCGATTTTCGTATATCATGGGATGTGGGGTGAGCCGTCGTAGCAGCTCATCGGCCGGGCCACTGTGTCGCCAGCAGACTTCACTCCCACTAGTTCGTAATTGATGTCTATCTCTCCCCATTTTTCTTCTTTTTCTCTCCCCCGACAGGGAGGTAGAAAAGTAAAAAGAAAAATGCCATCGTATCGGCAGGGTTCCTCCGTAGGAAGATACTTCTTGCTTCAAGAATAAATGATACCCGTCGAATCTACGCCGTATCATTGAGCTGAGCAGAGCTCTCCTCTTGATGCGGGTTCGATTTTCGTATATCATGGGGTGTGGTGGTGATTGCTGTGGCCATAACACATAATAATAATGAAAATAATGAGTAAAAATATATGGTATTCCTCCAAGTCTTCACCGCCGCATTGTGTTGAGCAAGCCTCCTCTTAAGTGGTGTCGATTCCTATGATACCATAGTCCCTCATCTTCATGTCACACTTGGGGGACAGCAGATGGCCTCAAGGCTAGCGAGATGGGTGATTGCGAGAACCGTTACGGGCACACACCCAGTACCGGTGGCCCTGGCGTTGGTTAAAAGGTGGGTGTGAGTCGCCGTAATACCTTTCACCCGGTGTATTCCGGAAGGATCGTACCGAAATTTCATCAGTCTGTCTGTATTTGCAATGTATTGGTAACAGTCTGTACTTGCAATGTAGTATTATCAGTCTATCTGGACTTGCATTGTTAGTAGTAGAAAGCGCTCCCTTTCGATGTGGAGTTTTTCAGTCGCTTGAGTTGGTTAGCAATCGCAATTACTTTGTTACTTATAATGAAATTATGAGTAATAATTAACAACTACTACTACCAGCGACTATTATTGTTACTAATAATAGATTTATTAGTAGTAATAGCTTGAATTGTGAAGAGAGCCGTGTCATGCTCTTTTTCTTTATCCCTATAATTATAAGCTCGACATCTCCAGGGAAAGTCGTGTTGTTCTCAGGTTAAACGAGTCACAAAGCCCAGTGCTTGTCGAGCGCGTTCCTGAACGCATTCACGGATTCAAAGCCAACTACGGCAGCTGGTAAGTTGTTCGAAACCCACGAGATTGCGATCAGGAAAAAGTGTTGCGCTATAGTCGAAGCGAAATGTTTTTCCTCAAGTTTCGCCGCGTTGTTTCGGGTAAGAATGTTTTGGTTTCTGTCGGAGAGGCCAACAGGGCCCACGTTGTTAAATCCCTTCAGGTACTTGAAGGTTTCAATGAACTGGCCCCTGAGCCTTCGTTACTCGAGGGTGATGAGGCCAAGCTTTTTCAGTCTATTCTTGTAGCTGTAGTGGCGTAGCTGCACGATGAGCTTAGTAGCACGATGCTGGATTCGTTAAAGTTTGGCTAAGTCCCCCATCATGTGTGGAGACAAGAATTGGACTGCATGCTCGAGGTGGGGACGGACGACGGACGTGTACAACGGTAATACAATGTCCTTCGTTTTGCAGAGGAAGTTACGAGAGATGTAGCCAAGGTTACGATTAGCTATCTTGTAACTTTCTTCGACCTGCGCGTTACATTTCAAATCTTTCGAGATTATGACGCCCAAGTCTTTCTGCTGGTCAACAGTTGCAAGATCGCTTCCAGCCATCGTGTGGTTGAAGTTGTCAATTCGACACCCCATATGTACAACTGTACATTTTGCAGCTTTGAAGGTCAGCTGCCACGCTTCTGACCATTGACGCATTGGACGAGTTTTTCGAGATTTTGTTGAATCTCAACTCGGTCTCTCTCCCTCCATGCTGCATGGTAGAGCTTCATGTCATCGGCAAACTTCAACATCTTGGAAACAAGCCCCGCATTTATGTCGTTTACATAGATGAGGAAGAGGATAGGACCCAAGACGCTACCCCTGAGCACCCCAGAGGTAACAGAGGCCCACTCGGACAAACCCTGGCCGATGCTAACTCTTTGCTTGCGTTCTGTTAGCTAGGCGCCCAGCCAGCAAAGTACTTTGCCACCGATGTCGAGCTCAGAGACTTTGTGTAACAGTCTCCTGTGTGGCACCTTGTCGAAGGCTTTTTGGAAGTCTAGGTAGTTGATATCTACTGCCTTGCGGTGATCGTACACGTTGATCACCTCATTGAAAAAGTCCAGTAGATTCTTCAGACAAGTCCTCTCACGGCGGAAGCAGTGTTGAGTGTCATGGATGAGTCCGTTGCCTTCGAGATGATTGACGTGTTGATTTCGTCTCAATCGCTCGATGGTTTTGCACACAATCGACGTCAAGCTGATCGGTCGATAGTTACTGGACGATTGTTGGTCACCTTTTGTGACGATTGCCGTAACGTTAGCAACTCTCCCGTTTTTGGGGACCTCGCCCCTCGTCATCGATAAGTTGAAGATGTGGGTCAGGGAATCCTCCAATTGTTCTCGAGTTTCCTTAAAAACTCTTGAGTGGTGTCCATCGGGAACGATTGATTTGTAAATGTCCTTTCCCTCAAGTTGTTTGACAACTTCCTCCCTCGTTGAGGCTGACTTCGCCAGTGTAAACAGTATCTCGTTCGTAGCCGAGGCCCACAACTATGAACACTGAACAGAAGAAGCTATTCGGGACACTGGTCATGTCCTCAGGTGACGTTCCGAGGACACCATCTTCGTCCATTAGCGGACCAACTGAGTCCCTAGCAATTCTATACGCTCGTTGACGTAGTGATAGATATCCTATGGGTTTTCTTTGACATTATCCGCAATGTTTTCCTTTTTCCTACGCTAAGAGGATCGGACTAGCCTAGTGACTGTCCTACATGCCAGGCAATGCAGTTCTGCCGCCTCTGCGGTGTTAGCCCTCAGTCGTTGCGCATTTAGACGATCGCGACGATTCAAGGCTCTTGCAACTTCGACGTTCCACCAAGGGGGCCAGATTTTTTGAGCAGGATCAAGTGTCTTCAAGGGTATACACCGGTCGCTGGTCTCGCGAACTCTCTCATTGAGGATGCGGCAGCAAGCGTCCACCGTACCTTCTCTGAGTTGTTCGATTAAGTTATGCGCACTTAGTTGTTCTCTCATCCCCTGGAAGTCTGCTCGCGCAAAATTGGGGCGGCGTACAGCACCCTGGTGGGCTGGACGAGGCACTTTGATGGTGACTTCCACCGCGTTGTGGTCAGCACCTCCTAGTTTGTTGCCAACTAGGATGTTGACGACCAAGCGCTTCTCGGTTGACATGATTAGGTCCAGTATGTTGTTCCCACGGATTGGTTCACAAACATACTGGGTCATGCCATTATCGGCGATAAACTCCGTAAGTTTATTGCCTGAGGCCTGTGAAGTTAGACTCACCCAGTCAAGGGAGATTGAAGTCGCCGAAGATGATAGTCTCGTGATTATTTAAGACTATTTGCCGTAAAGCTGGGCATCTTGTTTCGCAAGGGTGTGACTGTTGCGGTACACCAATGCCAGCTTTAGTGTCGCATGGGCCACTTTGATTTCTGCGTTCAGTATTTCGCAATAAACTGTGGCGAGCGTTAATCTGAGAAATAGATGCAGTATCCCCTTTAAGTACAGCACGGACCCGCCCCCTCGTTTACCAGGGTGGGTTTGTCTACGCTGAACATTTTGTAGCCAGGTAGCATTATCTCTGCTGCCAGGTTTCTACTCTGGAGATCGAGCCATGTTTCGTTTATGCCAATGACATCAAACGAGTGCAGGGTCACCAGTCCCTTCAGTTCGTCGAACTTATAAGCATAGGACTACGCGTTACCGAAGATGACCTTAAGACGGTGCGTGTCTCGGTCTTCGACTTCTTCATCATTGGGTGAGTCTTGACCTGGCAGCTGTGGACCAGGATCTTGACCATCCCTAAAATTGCCTTCTTGTGAGCCCTGTAACGCATCTACCGTGCCCGCAGCTTCTTCCTCCTGGAGCGACCGATTGGTCATCGCTCCCATCGGGTAATTTACTGCGGGCACAGGGCCCTCTAGGTAAGGTTGCCTGCGGTCAAAACTGGTCCGTTTATAGCACGGTGGACCCCTAACTTTTGCTCATAGTATTTCTTAGCGCTTGAGTGGAGTAGTCTGCCAAGTCGGGCATTTCCTACTTCATTCAGGTGTAGGCCGCCTCCCTGGAAAAAATAGGACCTCTCCCAAAATTCATCAAACAAGTTGATGAAGGATACTCCACTGGGATTGCAAATGGTCTCGAGGGTTCGATTTGTATAGGTTATCTTGCTATACAGCTTGACATCATCATCCATTCGCGCTAAGATGGAAGTGATAGACACTCGATCCATTTTTGCCTGAGGTTAGAAATCAGCTACCTATACTTGGCTAGCAGATCTTCCGACCTTGTCATTTTAAGATCATTGGTGCCTACATGGCAGATTATGAGTGTCTCCCGGATGGAACCTTCAACCTCAGCAAGGACACCTCTGATCTTATCAATCGTAGCACCGGGTTTCCCAATAACCCGCCTCTTTTTCTCACACCTATGAGCAAATTCAACCGCCTGGTGTCCGACGATAGAGTCTACAAGAACAAGTGTCTCATTTTCGCCGTCCATGTTCGTGAACTTCTCAAAAGTGTTTCGCGTTGGCATCACAAACGCAGGCCGGTTCACGAAGGTGAACCGGTTCTGAACCTGCTGAAATTCATCCGAATCTACGCCGCCCCGTCGAGGTTGGGTGCGGTTTCGATCCCCGGATGTCTTGGTCCGAAGTATCAGCTTAGTCCCTATTTTCAGTTTCCGGGCAGCTGATGACCTCTTGGCCTGACGGGAAGTAAGTACCCCAGGATTGGGTTTAGGGGTGGAAGCGAGTTGCGAGCTTTCATCCAACACTGGTAGCACCTGGCATTGGTTTAGGGGTGGATGCGTGCTGCCGTTGCAGACTCTTACCCAGAACGTCACGGTAGGACAGGGCGAAAATACCAAGACTCCTCCGTGATCGAGCTATGTCCTCCCGGTCAATCCTCTCCTGGGATGCCTCTCCATCCAGCTGTAGAGTGTGAACAACCAACTCATTAACTTTTACTAGTTTCCTCGTTTGTTCCGCCACGCGCTTACTAGCCTTCTCCATATCATAACGTAAATTTCTACTGAGGTGTGCAGCAAATCTCTCTAGATCACGCTAACTAACAAGGTCTTCTTGGACCTTACGTACCTCGGCTCTCACATCCGCTTCGAACTCACAAGTTCTGCCGATCTTCTCTCTCATCTCCACATACTCACTGGCGACAGTGCGCAGCTGCTCCTCGGAGACAAAGACCTTCCCCTCAACGATCCCGTCCTCTCCGCCGTCGTCGTCCCTCCTCTGCAAGCCCTGGAAGGTCTCTAGGATCTGGTCGAGCCTGTCATCCAGCTCGCAAAATCAGCAGCCGAGGTTGTCCGCGGCCTGAACTTCGAAGTTCCTGAAGACGCTCCTGCTTATCCTGTTGAAGCTGACCGAGAAGTCCAACAGGCGATCGCACTCACTTAGCCTACTAGTTAAATTTTTTTAAGTAATAATTAGCACACTTAACACAGTAAATGTTCACACTTGTCACGAAAACAAAGACACAAAATCGTCTGAAACGGAAAGATACAAAATCATCGGAAACAGAAAAACACAAAATCGTCTGGAATAGAAAGACACAAAATCGTCAGTTAATAAACTGCAAGTGAACAAGCGAATTTGCGTTTGTTCACATACGGTTGACTAGTCTGTCAAAAATTCCGAAATTTGCTCTTCCGATGGTTCGCACGCGTTCTCCAAGATTTTTAAATCAATGAATAATGAAATGCGTAATCCAAGGTGAGACGATTGCAATTTTTATCTTATCAGCCAATAACGAAAAATATATATGAGTTGCCAGATTGGATTACTACAAACACATGACGTTATCCAAACTGAAGTCCCTGGAACTAAAATGACTATTATGGGAAACGCTATTGCAAAATTGGAAACGGTGATTAGGCAGACTGCAGGTATTACATGTTAAAAGTTAAATAGTGATATCTGATGCAAAACCACTTTGGCAATGAGCACAATGAATAGGTCATGATCATTTAACTCTAAAAGCAGTCGTATATTATGGTAAAAAGCGAAGTAAGAAATCGGCGAAGTCTCATTTCTGAAGACTTTCATTTATGGATTTGCGTCAACTCGATATTGAGATGGTAATAATACATCCCTTCGTACGAAAATCGATTTGTGTTGTCCCTGGCGTTCCATAACTATGCATGACCGCCATCTTTAAGGTTTTGTTCTTGTGTGTTTGTTATAACCGGGTACTTCCTGCTACATAACTAATCCAACTGAAGCATTCACAGATCAACAAAAATTGCTGACTACTTTTCGTGAATTTATTCGCAGGCAATATTCCAAATCGATCCACCTCATTTTCAACGTACTTCGTAATTCTCTGGGCACCAGATGATAGTTACCCATGTTGAACAGAAGCAGCTCAAATTGTTTTCAACATCTGACTGACCATCATCAGTTTTTAACCAAAGTATGAGTCTCGTTTCCATCGTGGCGCGTAGTGGACGTTTTTTTGTCCCGTGTCCTCACCTTCTGATCTGTTGAAATCATCCGTAAAGTAAAGCTTATCTACTCCTCGAATTTATAAAATCCACCATCTCAGTCTCTTTGTAAGTATTATTGTGCTATCAATGTTGTTCTATCAGTTCAAAAACTCTACCCAAGAAGAAAAAAATTCTCAGACTCAGATCCTGCCTACTCACCTGTCCACTCCTCACGCATGTTCACTGAATTCAGCTCAACTATCTCTGATCGGATGATCTTTGAAAATATTTCTCTGCGTATTTTCCTATTCATCATTCCCCCTATCCACTGTTCCCACTGTCATGGTGCTATATGTGGCAAGTGTTCATCGTCAAAACATATTACCACAGCCTGGGATGCATCTGATGAGTTGCACGGCTTTGCCTGTGGGCCTGGCACCTCTTAAGCTTGCTCACCAGAATGTTGCAAATTTTACAAAGCAGCTCTTGCTGTTGCAGCACAAGTGCAATGTGACAATCTCCAGAGAGTCACATATTGTCACGCTACTATCTGCCTGCAATGCAGCACTCTACTCTAGCCCAGAAAAGGCTTATTCTGCCCAACCTCTCAAAATGCCTTCTCATGCTTTTCTCCTCAACCTCACCTCCCTGCTGCAAATTCTGAATCTTCAGTGAAAATCTGGCCAAACCTTGAAACAAACACTGCCGCCTCAATCTCATACTCTTTCGTTCCTGCTCACCCTCCTACCTCAGTCACTTCGCGTAATCTCACATCTGCTCACAGAGTACAGACAACTCTCCTTCAGGCTTGGAGGACGGGCTTGTAGGACGGATCTCTCTGGGTCCTGATATTGATAGTGGTGGTCATCAACAATGTGCCTGACGCAAGATTGGAAGCTTGGACTGCAGAGTTGGCCACCTCAACCGTTGAAGGAGCTGACACTGCAACAGTAGCTTACAGATCCTCTGAGACTTGTCTTAAATGTTGTGAGGATACATTTCCCACTTAGACCCTCAAGTACTCCAAGGCGCTCTGAAAGCCATTTGTGGAATGCATTCTCTAAGCATAATGTTTATGATCGGCGAAAAACCATCCACCTATTTATGCGTTTCCTAGTCCCAGCAAACAAAACTACTCTTAATGAAGTACACATCAATAGCAGTTTATACACTTTCGACAGAAAATGAAACCTCAATCCATAGAAGTCCGCTACTTTCGCTTTTCATTCCTAAGCTTTCTGTTTCTACCTGCAAATCACTTTACATTTTGATCGTACTCATCGCATATTCCCAGTATTACAAACTGCTTCGTAAAATATAAGTTGTGCCACGTTTGACTTGACGTCCCGTAAATTGACTCTCTTTGACTCCGCTGTCATAAGCGGCTCAACATCATGCGAGTTCTTTCCAGATCATGATTTGAGGGCTCACGCACTCAACTCCTGCTTCTATATCTTGCTTATATCAGAGGTCTCACTGATTACGGGCTATCCCTTTACTCATCTGCTGCTTTACTTCTTGCTTGACGTGATGTGATTCACTCAACTGCTGCTCGCCTTCTCACTGGCACTTGGCGCTCTACTTCATTAGCTTCGCTGGGTTATTGCCCCCGATTTCTATCGTCAGGAACGATGCGGTCAGTTTCTTCTTTTTTAGTTTTTCAATCTGCTGTTCATCCTTTCCAGACTCTTCTACGCGTGATTATTCCCTCACCTCCATCTCTTTCTCATATCGGCATTACCGTTCGCCTTTCCTATACTGAGCACGTCGTATGCTCCACTTTCGTAGCCTCACTCTACCTCCCTCTTCCTCTCAGGAAATGGTCTCTGTTCTACCTCCTTGGTTCCATTTTCTTCCATTATCCACAGCTCCTTTTCCACTGCTGTCATAGGTGTCGTGGAGAATAATGCCCGAGCACTGTTTGCAAATCTCTCTCTGTCCCATCTCCTATCCTGGTTAGCGATGAAGGAGCCACAGCCGGCCCCCAGCAGAAAGTCCGGAAACCCACAGACATGTGCGTAATGGGAGTGTTTCAGCAGGTGCAGGCTTTTGTATTATGCTTACATCAATGGGGAAGATGATGTTGTCTTGTGGGGGGTGTTCCAACAGATCATGTACAGACGTGATATTATGGTCGAGCCTTCCGGGTGCGACAGCCCGGCACGACGTACTCGACCGTATCGGGTGAACCCCTTTATCGCGAACAGAGATAGGAGGGGACATTCACCAGTCTATGCTGTTATGCTGGAGGGCCGTGTGGTGCCCACACTTCATCCGTGACAGGTGAACCTTGTTAGTAGTAGGTATGACACTGAAAACGGCATTCTAGAGTCATTTTGGTGGGTGGGGGGTAGGACGCGATGCATGCAACCTTGACTCACCGAACGTACGGGGTAAGCGTAGCGGGGGAGGGCGGGGGGGTCTAGGGTCCGGAACTGGTTTTGT
>SDVV010025548.1:0-12400 GCA_016164225.1 Gammarus roeselii | reverse complement strand
TACCATCGCCCCATTCCTTACCATCGCCCCATTCCTTACCATCGCCCCATTCCTTACCATCGCCCCATTCCTTACCATCGCCCCATTCCTTACCATCGTCCCATTCCTTACCATCGTCCCATTCCTTACCATCGTCCCATTCCTTACCATCGTCCCATTCCTTATCATCGTCCCATTCCTTACCATCGCCCCATTCCTTACCATCGGCCTATTCCTTACCATCGCCCCATTCCTTACCATCGCCCCATTCTTTACCATCGCCCCATTTCTTTACATCGCCCCATTTCTTACCATCGCCCATTTCTTACCATCGCCCATTTCTTACCATCGCCCATTTCTTACCATCGCCCATTTCTTACCATCGCCCATTTCTTACCATCGCCCATTTCTTACCATCGCCCATTTCTTACCATCGCCCATTTCTTACCATCGCCCAATTTCTTATCATCGCCCCTTCTTACCCTCGCCCCCTCTCCTAACTCTCTCCCCCTGCTGCCTCTCAGAAGCGCTCTCGCCGCTCTTATTCATCCTCCAGCATCTTCTCCGAGAAGGTGGGCAATCCGTCACTTTAGTTACTTGTCATGCGGTCGGTCTTTCATTTGTTAACCAGCAGGTATAAGGTAAAAGTGCTTATATCATGAACGCCATGCTCTTAATTGCTTATTTTAGTGTTTCATTGATAGATACTAGAATTTTTGAGCTTGTGCTTTTTTTTAGTTTTTATTCTAAGCTGTGCAAAATTCAAGTGAAACTTGATTTAAGGTGTCGAACACCTTACTTTATTATGTGATACAAATCATATATACTACTACTACTCCATATTCACCAGTACCTGGGATGGAGCGTGTCTTATGAAGTGTATTTCCTAGTAGTTACATATGTACATCTCCTTAAGCTGTGGTTTAAAGTCAGTGCATTTCATGTCTGCTTCAAAAAATACTAAGCAATTGATTTTTTGATATTTTTAAATTAAATTACATTTTTCGAGCATCAATAGATATAACTCAATATAACTATTTGAATTACTGATGATACATGTGGTAGATTTACCTGTTATAAAGAGCCTATAGATAGCACTGTTCTTCTAGTCAATATAACTTAGTATTTCAATGACTGATTATAATCATGTTCAAATTTCATGAGTGTATTCAAGGAAGATTGTACGATATCCTAGTTTATTCAAAGAATATTGTGCAATATCCTAATTTATTTGAGGAATATTGTGCAATATCATAGTTTATTTGAGGAATATTTTGCAATATCCTAGTTTATTCGAGGAATTTTGTGCAATATCCTAGTTTATTTGAGGGATATTGTGCAATATCCTAATTTATTCGAGGAATATTGTGAGATATCTTAGTTTATTTGAGGAGCAAAAAGGCTAGGAATCCCGTACTCTGTAAAACCCTTCCTCAAAGACGGCAAGACGAGCAAGGGGAGGAGAGGCTCACGCACCTCCAAACCCTATTGTTAGGGTAGCTGAATGTGCGTGGTTGTAGTACGAATGACGTGAAGAGGAGGGAGATGGGTGGGATGTTTGTGAGGAGGAAGTTTGATGTGTTGGCGCTGAGTGAGACGAAATTGAAAGGTAAGGGAGAATGTGAGTTTGGTGTGGTAAGTAAAAGTTAAGTTAGGCGTAGAAAGATGAGTATGTGTGAGTGCTTATGGACCTGGCAGTGAGAGGAGTGAAGAGGAGAGGGAGCAATTCTGGACTGACCTGAGTGAGTTTATTGAAAGTTTTGGAGGTCATTTCAAAGTAGGTGTACTGGGTGACCTTAATGCGAGAGTTGGAGATATAGTGGTGGAGAATGTGATAGGAAGGCATGGCGTTCCCGGTAGAAATGACAGTGGAGAAAACCTGATAGGCCTGTGTATGAAGCAGGAGTTGGTGGTCGGTAACAGTTTGTTCAAGAAGCGAGATATCCACAGGTATACATGGGTAAGGATGGCCCGTGGTGCAGTGGTGGAGAGAGCACTGATGGATTTTGTGCTGATATCGAGGAGAGGGGTGGAGAGGCTGTTGGATGTGCGGGTGTTGTGAAGGAAGGGTGGAGGAGTGTCTGACCATCTGCTGGTGGAAAGTAGAATAAGAGCGGAGCAGAAGTGGAAGGGCAACAATCGAGTGGGAGGAGGAAGAGAGGTGGTGAAAGTAAGTGGCCTGAATGTGAGAAGTAGAGCCGAGGAGTTCCAGCAGGCGTTGAGGAAAGAATATAACAACGTGAGAGGACAGGACCTGAGAGATGTGGAGGAAGAATGGGAGGCGTTAAGGAATGCGTTGCTGAGATGTGCGAAGGTGTGTGGTGCGCGCCGTGTGGCGGGTGCAGAAGGAAAAGTTGCGAGTGGTGGAACGAGGAGGTCAAACTGGCGGTGGCACGGAAAAGAGGTGCGTTTGAGAAGTGGTTGCAGCTGAAGTCGGAGGTGGCTTGTGAAAGGTACAAAGAGAGGAGAAACGAGGTGAAGCGGGTGGTGAGGAGAGCCTAAAGGGACGCTGATGCTCGGTGGGGCAGACGGTTGTGCCAGAATTTTGAGGAGAACAAAAAGATGTTCTGGAAAGAGGTGGTGAGGGTGAGAAAGGTAGAGACCGGAAGGAGAAAGTGATGAGAAATGCGAATGGCCAGTTGTTGTTGGAAATTGGTGATGTACGGAAGAGGTGGGCCGAGTATTTTGATGACTTGTTGAAGTCGAGGATGACAGAGAGGCTGACATTGTTGCTGTGGGTGGTGGTGCTCGGATGCCAGTTTTGGGAGAAAGACTTGTGGCGGACATTGACAGGGAAAAGGTGCAGGAGGCGGTGGAGGTGATGAAAGCAGGGAAAGCCTCTGGTCTGGATGGCGTTGCGACTGAGTGCCTGAAGAAGGGTGGAGTAACGACTGTCGAATGGTTGGTGAGGTTACTGAACTTATGTTTTGTGGCAAGCGTGGTACCGGTTGATTGCACAGTGCCTGCATTGCATCGGTGTATAAGGGCAAAGGAGATAAAAATGAATGCTGCAACTCGAGAGGTATCAGTCAGTTATGTGTGGTTGGTAAGTTGCATGGGAGTGCTGATGAAAAGGATTAGAGACTGTACGGACTGAGCAATTGGAGAGGAACAGTGTGGCTTAAGGAGTGGTAGTGGGTGTGCCGATCAGATTTTTGCTGTGAGTCAGGTCTCTGAGAAGTACCTTGCCAAAGGAACGGATGTGTTCTGGGCCCTCATGGATCTGGAGAAGGCATACGACAGGATTGACAGGGACGCGCTGTGGAGGGTGTTTCATTTGTATGGAGTGGGCGGACATCTGTTGAAAGCAGTGCAGAGTTTTTTTGTTGGCAGCCGAGCATGTGTCAGAGTGGGGAGAGTTGGTTGGTTCACAGTGAAAGTGGGACGGAGACGAGGCTGCGTGATGTCTCCCTGGCTGTTCAACCTTTATATGGATGGAGTGGTCAGGGAGGTGAACGCGAGTGTGCTGGGTCGTGGCTTAGAACTGTTGTAAGCGAATGGGCGGAGTTAGCAGTTGAGCCAGTTGCTATTTGCTGATGATACGGCCCTAGTTGCGGATTCAGACAGAAGCTATGTAGGCTAGTGTCCGAGTTTGGTAAAGTGTGTGAGAGGAGGAAGCTTCTAGTGAACGTGAGTAAGAGTAAAGTAATGTGATGCTCGAGGACTGTCGATGCGAGCAAAATTAATGCCACCCTAAATGGATAGCTCATGGAGGAAGTTCCATGTTTTAAGTATCTGGGCTCCCATGTGGAGATAACTGAACTAGTGGAAACTGAAGAGAAGGCGCGAGTGAAGGAGGGGTGGGAAGTGTTGGGTGCACTGAAGAGTGTAATGAGCTGTAGGACGTTGGGGATGAAAGCAAAGAGAGGGTTGTATGAGGGTGTTGCTGTCCCAACTGGCTCTACGGAGCTGAGACTTGGAGGGCGAGAGCAGAGGAGAGAAGAAGGTTGAATGTTTTCGAAATGAAATGTTTGAGGAGCAAAGCTGGAGTAACGCTGAGAGGCCGGATCACCAACGACGTGCTTTGAATCAGAACAGTGATGGTGAAGAAGTTTGAGGACAGAGTGGATTCGCGTGTTCTGAGATAGTTCGTGCACATGGAGAGGATGGTCGCAGGCCTAGAGGTAGACTGAAGTTTGTGTGGATGGATGGTGTGAAGCAGGCGTTATGAAGGAGATACATACATGTGGAGGTGGCGAGAGAGCGTGCAATGAACAGGCGTGAGTGGAGAACGGTTGTGAATGGTTGATTTTGAGGCTGCTCTGATGTGCTTTCCCGCCTTTGACATTCCGCTGTCGGGATAGTCGTGGGTGGTGGGGCCGGCCATTATGGCGCGGCGGGGGAAACCAATGAAAACTGTCGGGCCCTGCTGCTGACAACGGATCCTCTGACTGCACTCGTGACCCAGAGTGTATGTTGCGGGGGTACTGGCCGGGTCCTTTAGCACAAAAGGGCTAAGTTGTGCGAGGTGCGCCTTGCTGTCGGCCACCCCCGTTTCTGGGGGATGCGGCCTAGTGTCTGTATCTGTATCCTAGTTTATTCGAGGAATATTGTGCGATATTCTAGTTCAATTAAGGAATATTGTGCAATATCCTAGTTTATTCAAGGAATATTGTGCGATATCCTAGTTTATTCGAGGAATATTGTGCGATATCCTAGTTTATTCGAGGAATATTGTGCGATAGCCTAGTTTATTCGAGGAATATTGTGCGATATCATACCTGCTCTGTCTTGTAATCCTCCAATCACTCTTCACACAATGGCCTTTATTTGATTTTTTTTATCATCTTTGCCTCTATTTAATTGTCTTAACAATATTTAACTCGTTCATCAGATCACAATTGCCCCCTTATAGTCCACTAACCTTTTTTCAGTCATTGAGGCACTATTGCCACCTTTCGGTCATCTCCACATAAGTCATCTCCACGTGTCCCTATTGCCGTATTTTACTTATCTTGGCCCAATTGCCGTATTTCAGTTATCTTGGCCCAATTGTCCTGTTTCAGTTATCTTAGCCAAATTGCCAATTTTGTTTTCCTGGCCGAATTGCCATATTAAGTTATCTTGGCCAAACTGCTGTATTTCAGTGATCGTGGCCCTACGGCCGCATTTCACTTATCTTGCCCTAATTGCTGTATTCCAGTTATTTTTGCCCAATTGCTGTTTTCCTGTTATGACCCAATTACCGTATTCCTGTTATCATGGCCCAATTGCCGTATTCCTGTTATCATGGCCCAATTGCCGTATTCCTGTTATCATGGCCCAATTGCCGTATTTCAGTTATCTTGGTCGAATTGCTGTAATTTGATGATCGTGGCCGTCTTTCACTTATCTTGGCCCAATTGCCTCTTTTCAGTTGTCGTGGCACAATTGTTGCATTCAATCTTGATTCGATTTATTTGTAGCGTCAAACCATGTCAATCCATCTTTGTGACTTGATTTGTGCTTGTATTTGTTTCAGAAGCTCACTTTGCAATGTTTGGTAAGGTTTACTTTCATCAATCCATTAACTTTACTACATTTAATTGATGTGACGTCCCCCATTATATAATATGAAAGTTATTTCTTGTTATACATTCCATATTTATCTCGTAGCTAATTTCAATTTCCTTGTTCTTCAATTACTCACTTAAACTATCAAACCCTTTGACGTTGTCTCTAAAAAAATAGACCTGCGCCCTGCTCCCACCGTTTCTTGCAGCAGTATCATTAATTAATCCGTTGATCCGGTGGACCTTATCCAATCATCATGTCTCTCATCTTTTCCTCTTGCCCATCATTCCCAAACGAGCTATCGTCATTGTCTGCATCCGCCTGTCTGTCCGTGTTACTATAGCATTCAGAATGCAGAGGCATCATCAATAGTTTGCATATTTGCCGGTTGATGGCACGAATGAAATGGAATATCAATGAAGAACATTGATGTTCCTAAAAGCTTATTGCTTCCGGGAAACATACCGGATACTACGAAGCAGTGTAACAGACCCAATACCATTGCAGGCGGGGTGGTTTCTTCACCACACACTGCGGAGACAAAGCTGTTTCAGTTGCTTATTCCAAACCGATTCCGTTCCTGTACGCACCAGCCTGTGTATGTAAACAGTTTAAATGTCTATGTATTTTAGCTCCGATAAAATCACTGTTTCGCATACGAAAGAGTGCAAACTTAACAGTATTGATCAGCTTCGCGCACTACAGAGCGAAGCAAAACTTGTGATTACTCGCGTTGTGACTCTGATGGAGATAAGCTCCTAATCTTTATCTTAATCCCAACCATCTAATGAACGTAGACGCACTGTTCGAACCAGCATGTCCTTGGTGCCTTTGCAATCTACGATGCCTAATCAATGACTTCACTTTCGGAAAAAGCTTATCGCTTTCGGTAAACAAACCGGCCCTACACCAAGCAGTGTATTAACGAGGTAGCGGTGCAGGCGGGGTTGTTATCACCTCACAATTTACTGATATATAGAGCGCAGAAATTATTATTTGCGTGTATGGCCATGTATAAACCCTTCAATTATTGTCAGTATTATCCTTGTATATACCGGCGTGCAGTTCAAGAGCCTAAATAATTTGAATGTTGATGTTATTTCCGTCCACCCTGGTGTGCAAACCGATCATAAGCAATAATATTTGCGCCCTACGAGGGAGCTCGCGTCAGAGCTCCGATGGCGATGATCTCTCAATCTAATCTAATCTGGCTTTCCCAATTCACTTCTCGGTTGCATCAGTTATGTGATCATCTTACTCATGAGTATTTTATCTTGATAGTTGATGGTTTAATTCAGTAGGGTTTCTGAATGGTACTGTGATATCATTGTACGCTTACAAGCAGAAGTGGGAATGAATGCTTCCCATGTTTTTGATCAGGTAACTGTAAACCTTTTTTAAAGTGTTTTGTCTTTTATCCTTTTTGTTAGCTAATAAAATATCTTCAGTTTGTTTGCTGTACATAGCTAAATACTTAACCACATCTCGGGTATGTACGACCTAATTGTTCTCCTAAACGTAAATGGCTTGCTTTGTGTTGCTCCTCTGCTGCAGGATGACTCCGACGTAGAGAACAAGGTGAGGAGAATCATTTCAACTGAGTTTGGGATCATTTATCTCGGAACATTGATCATGTTCTAGTGTGATGACACTTATGATGAAATTATCTCATTAATTTTCTAAGATTTTTTTTGTTCATAATAATTGCATAATTTGAGAATGTAATGTCATTTTGTTTTGTAAAGTAAGTGGCCAGACCTAACTCTTTGTAGTTAGATAATTGTATGCAATTGCCTTTTAATTTCTTACATTAGTAATTTGAAGTGTTTCTAGAATTTTCTTCATTGTTTTATGGGATGTAGGTATTGGTTCCAACTAGACAGCTTGCAATGAATGTGCAATTTTGTAATCAAATGGGGTATAGCTCTTTTTACAAGCATTGGATCAGTTTTATTATTTTTTACAAGTGTTGATCCTTCATCTGATATGTAGTCTTGAGACATATTTTGTGAAACGTTTCCTCTGTTCCCAGCATATTTTTCTGTATGTCAACTCTTATTTGGTATTTTTTCTTTGAATCAAGCACATAAGCTGCAATAATTGTCACCATTTTTGAGTAGAGTCAAAACCACCTGATTGCTTCAAGCTTTGAATAAGATTCTTGATGGAAACACAAGCCATGTGGTCGTGTATTTCTAAGGAACTGCATGCAGTCCTTACTAGTTTGCAAGAGTTGGTGTTGACCAACCTTGAATCTAGTGTTACGGATTATTATGGTAGTCTATCTTTGCCTATTTCTATCATCCTAGTAGTGATACCTAGTGCCTGCACTTGATTCCCCCTAGTTGCCTACAAATCTTCATCAGTGTTTACATCAGAATATAGCTTCTTGATGCATCCACATCAGAAATCTACGTAGAAGAACGGTTCGATTATTTGTATTGATGTCTGTCTGAAAAGTTTCTCTGATACTGGAACTTGTTCTGCTGGACAAGTAATGCTGGTCTCCCTGAATTAGGAACACCATTACACTAGACCCGATCATTCAAGAAAATAGTAATAGATACATAACTGTTTAAGTCTATACAGACTTTCCAATCAAATTAAATCTTCTTGTTGAATAATTTTCTGTTGTGGTAATTTATGATAAACCATCTGATATTTTTTCTCATACAAAACCTTGAATTATCCAAACTTTGTCATATGTATGTTGAGGTTAATTACTTTGTTTGAAAATCTAGTCCTGTTTCATACACCAAGAACTTGTGCATATTGTGTTCTTCTTGGTAATCAATGATCTCTTTATCTTCACTGCTTCTTGTGGTGCTCCTCTTCCCCCACCCCTCTCTTCCTCTTCCTCCATCCTCTGCTCTCCAGGCAGTATCGAGGCTTACCCGCTCCTCGCGCTCTTTGAAGGTAGCAAAGGCTTCCATAATTTTTTGTAGCTGCTCATGGCAACCTTCCTGTTTTTTTTGAGGCTATTGTTGATGTATCATGCCCCCTATGTTTAACCTAACTTCAGAAAAAATGCCTCTGTAAATAATTTGGGTTCTTTTGTTAAATTCTCTCTGTATACCTTGGAATGCATTTTTAGTCAGTAAAATTTGTTTACAAATGTGGGAGAAATTATGAAAGAGGCACCAGATTTCCATCCTGATTAGTTTTTACAATTCAAAGGGTCCTCAGTATCTCCATGAAATTGGGACCTCTGTTCTGTTTTGCCTTGCTTCAGTAAGAAACCAAACCCTTGTAACCAAGATGTGCAGTTCTGCTTGCTATGCTTGCTATCCATGTCCTATCAGGAGGCTAAGTGTTATTACTTTTATATTATGCTAAAAAATTAAGTTGTTATTTATTTTGTTCCAGATACTTCTGTTTGTTAAGTAAATTTAGACTAACACGTTCATAGGTGTTCTGTGGTTATTGTAGGTGCACAGTACTTACTGCAAGTGCACAATCATAGTCTTTGACATCATTTCTCTTGATACTTTTCCAATTTGGGCTTATAATGTGTAGAATCTGTCTCTCTTCCTCTCAAAACTGTTCAGTTTCTTTTATTTGCATCGGCTGTCTTTTTTCCATTCATGATTAAGAAGTATATATTTTGTTCCTGGTAAAGTAAATATATTTGTAGCTCTCATTGAGCAACTTTAACATTATTGACATACCATCTTGGTTGTTGGTTGTATTTAAACTGTTGCTGGCTCCCATTGTTTGAATTTAAAAGAAAACCTTGGCTACCTTTTATAGATGTTAACCATTGTGCCCTGGTTTGTATAATTTTTTCTTTTTTTTCAAAGATAACTAAATCATTCACTAAACACTATTTTTTTACATTGTTGTGTTTAATCGTCCTCCTCTTTTTTATTTGACTTAATTTATTTTTTCAAAAATTTCAACATTCAAATCTGCTCATTTTGACTCTTATTTCATGACTAGGGTAGTCAATGTGAAGAGAAAATTATAGAACAAATACTTTGCATGATTGTATCATACCTTTTCACTTGCAATTTGATATTTTTATTTATTAACTCAATTTTTACTACTATGTGGGTATCTTTTTTCTACCTGGTCCATAAACTAAGATCTTCACTGTATTCCCTCTCTAATTGCAATCAATGCCTATTGACTGTAATCTTTTCCAGTGTAGCTACATAATTTCAGCAGTTGTCTTCTGGCCACAGTAACTAACTATTACACTTACTTCCTCGTGAGAGCAACTCAATGGATTACTCCTGCTATTTGATATCATTCAATGGTGTGTTATCTTATTTACTTGTGATCACCAATAATACACTTTGTTGAAGACGTTGATATAGTATATATATGGGTAGCAAGTGGTGGGCTACTGATAGAGTGTAATTTATATTTCGTTCATACCTATCTATTGGAGTAAAATATTGTGATAATATTCCTGTCAAGGCATGTATTGTTGTTGATGTGTTGCAGATTGAAATATTTTTGTATTCTCTCCTGATGCAATAACTTCTCATGATGTGTTTTGGTATTCAATGAACATTCTGTGTACAAGCATTTGGTTCTCATGTTCTTTTTTCTACTATCATCAATGCAAGTATCATCATTAATTGCAGTTGGTCTATTTCTGCACATTCTTGTTTTAATGGAATTTTGGTTGCTACCTGAATAGCAACTGAACTGCTAACAATAACTATGACATAATATCCAAACGGCTGCAGTGTGAGCGCAGTAGTACATTTATACTTTATGCATCCACATGACTATATTTTGAGCTTACACTGTTTTGGCATTCACCTAGCTACATTATGAGCTTACACTGTTTAGGCATTCACCTTGCTACATTTTGAGCTTGCACTGTTTACACATTCACCTTGCTACATTATGAGCTTACACTGTTTACGAATTCATCTTGCTACATTATGAGCTTACACTGTTTACGCATTCATCTTGCTACAATATGAGCTTACACTTGTTGAGCATTCATCTTGCTACAATATGAGCTTACACTGTTTACGCATTCATCTTGCTACATTTTAGAATGCAACGGATAGGTACCTACCCTTTGCATTTCCCAGGAATAATTAATTTTTTCTTCTCTGTTTCCCATCCAATCTATCAGGGCAAGAGTAGCAAGAAGCCAGAAATTGCAACGGTGTTGGCCCCGTACGACGCCACCTCGAGCAACCAACTCAGTCTACAGCGCGGACAGCTGGTTATGGTCCGCAAGAAAACAGCCTCAGGGTGGTGGGAGGGAGAACTGCAAGTGAGTAAATTGGTTGGGCACAATTCAGGGTGGTGGGAGGAGAAGCTGCTGGTCAGTGAGATGGAAGGGCCCGACTCGGGGTGGTGAAAAGTCGAGCTGCAGGTCTGTGAGAGCCTTTGGGTGGTGTAAGGAGGAGGAGCTGCTGGTTAGTTTGAGAGAAGTACCAGCGTCTTGAAGGTATTAGGGGAGGTTTCGCCGCTGTAAGTGAAGCCGTGCTGGTGGGCTTGCTAATTGCCATGTTAGTACTTGAGTTATCTAAATAAATGTGACTATAGCATTTAATCCAGGATGAGCTCCCGGTTATAGAGCTATTCCAATGTTGACTGCAAGATGGCCATAATGGCTGTCAAGCTAGTGGGAGCCAATGATTTTTTTTGCCAATAAAGCTCCGATACAAGTCGTAATATCCTAAACTGCTTGAATCTTTGTTCAGAAGATGCTAGGAGACGCCCTATTTGTGGTACGGCTAGTTTTGATCAATCATTCCTCTTCCAGGCTCGAGGCAAGAAGCGTCAGGTGGGCTGGTTCCCCGCCAGCTACGTGAAGGCCCTTAGCGGCGGGTCGGCGTCTGCGCGCTCCACGCCCGTTTTCCAAGAAGCCACCAACATCTTGGACGCCCCACCCGCCCAGACCCCGCCCTCGCACGTCACCAACAGCGCCACCAGCAGCGCTGTGTCCTCACCAACGCAGCAGACACCCTCACCCGCCCAGGCTGTGGCAGCAGCAGTAGCAGCTCCTGTAGCTCAGAAGACAATCGGTGTGTGGTTGCTCTTCCATTTCAAGACGAGTTTTTTCTTGTTTTGCATTTATAAAATAAACTAATGTTTCATGAATGTAAACGAAAATTTCTCAATGCCTGTCACTGCTGTCTCCCATTCCTCAGGATTGAAATTTGTCGGACAGGTGTTAGTACCAAGACGTCGTTCCTGTTAGTCCTAGGCGTCCTTGTTTTGATCTGCTTATTTGAAGGGTTGTAGTTCAATTGCTACGTTAAGATTCAAAATACCAAGTGAAGATTTTGACAATCATCTGAACCTATGTTATATCCTGATTGGACTCTCACCGAATGCAGTTTCAGCTTATCCTCAGCGTTTGCTATTTCTGGGCTTGACAAGTCATTCATCTAATCTATTGTTTGCCTAGCTACTTGGGAGTGTGACCACCTGTCTCTTCCCTTCCTTCCCCTCTAGAGCGCGTGGAGGCGCTGTACCCCTACGCGGCTATCAACCCCGACGAACTCTCCTTCGCGGCAGGCGATGTCATTACAGTGCTTGACAAGGAGGATGCCGCGTGGTGGAAGGGGGACCTGAAGGGCGCTGAGGGAGTGTTTCCCAGCAACTACGTCCAGGTGGGTCGAGTGTGAAATAACTTAACTCTCAGGGAGACATTCTCGGATACTGTTTCAGAATCAGCCAGCTCGGGGGCCGAGCTTATCACGTCAGCCTCTATTCACAATATACTTCCATTGGAAGCTAAAGGTTGTAGTTAATAGGCTTCTTGATCACGAGTGAGACATAGTGGCAGTTTTTTAATGGTGTAAGAGCTAGCCTATTAACACCGTGGGACAAAAGAGGCGACCAGCGATCTGCTGGTGTTGGCGAGTCGCAATCAGTTATGCGGCTAAGGAAACTGCAATGCACGTCCATGACTGAGTCAGGCAAAGTCTGCTTTACCATAAAAACACTT
>SDVV010025547.1:0-12400 GCA_016164225.1 Gammarus roeselii | reverse complement strand
CATTAGTGGGTGCTGAGACTGGCCTCCGCTACATTAGTGGGTGCTGAGACTGGCCTCCGCCGCATTAGTGGGTGCTGAGACTGGCCTCCGCTACATTAGTGGGTGCTGAGACTGGCCTCCGCCGCATTAGTGGGTGCTGAGACTGGCCTCCGCCGCATTAGTGGGTGCTGGGACTGGCCTCCGCCGCATTAGTGGGTGCTGGGACTGGCCTCCGCTCCATCAGTGGGTGCTGGGCCTGGTCTCCTCCCATCAGGTGGAGAAGGGAGCCGCCGCCAATTGCCTGAGCAGCATGTCACTGCTATTTTGTAAGCCGGGGAGACAAAAGGTCGTCTGTTTACATCATTAACACAGCATAACGAATGTTATTGTCGCTTGTTATCATCAATTTACGTTAATGGGCCCGGGAACAACTATTATATTAGTGATATTGCTCAGGCCGACCCTGCTCATACAATTCTTATGCGTTATTTATGGGTGTTGTTGAATGAATGTCCTATTCTCTAATTGCCCTATACTGCTATTGTCGTTTTCTCAAAAATAATCAACACGTGCATCTCGTCACCGTTCATTTTGTCACCTTGCACGTAATAGGAGCCTTGCATAGCACTGTTGTATTAACGTTCCCAATCATTTGATAGGATCTGTTAAAAGTTTCACCCGTCTCTATATTTATGTCTCTCACAACTGTCCAGCTTCCGCAATTACAACCTTGTACAAACAATAAATGTAATTGCAGCGAATTGTTGACC
Source organism: Gammarus roeselii (assembly GCA_016164225.1). NCBI lineage: Eukaryota > Metazoa > Arthropoda > Malacostraca > Amphipoda > Gammaridae > Gammarus > Gammarus roeselii. The sequence continues at coordinate 11,651 of SDVV010025547.1, read as the reverse complement.
AATTTATAATCAGGAACAGAATGGAACGATATGATACGTCGAAATAATTTATTTGCAGTAATAGCCAATAAAATACAGAATTGCTGCACTCCAAGTATTGCTGCTGGAGAACGCATCGTGAACGTTTTTTATATCAATTCACCGACAATTATAACTGAAAAGAGGCGTCATGAACGGCCTGTAAAGTATCGTATGGTATCAGCAGTTAACATGCAAATATGTTTAAAACCATCACATGTCAATTATGATTGTAGCCATCTATAGTGAAGTCTTTCTTCAATGTGCCCTTCCTTCCCTTCACGGCCACAACCTCCTCCAGAACTGCCTGCCAGCAGGTCACAGCTCATATGGTCTGCCTCACAACAGATGTTCCCCCTGAGGTCTGCCTCACAACTGATGCTCCCCCTGAGGTCTGCATTACAACTGATGCTCCCCATGAGGTCTGCCTCATAACTGATGCTCCCCCTGAGGTCTGCATCACAACTGATGCTCCCCATGAGGTCTGCCTCACAACTGATGCTCCCCATGAGGGCTGCCTTACAACTGATGCTCCCCATGAGGTCTGCCTCACAACAGATGTTCCCCCTGAGGTCTGCCTCACAACTGATGCTCCCCCTGAGGTCTGCATTACAACTGATGCTCCCCATGAGGTCTGCCTCACAACAGATGTTCCCCCTGAGGTCTGCCTCACAACTGATGCTCCCCATGAGGTCTGCCTCACAACTGATGCTCCCCATGAGGGCTGCCTTACAACTGATGCTCCCCCTGAATTCTGTCTCATATCTGATGCTCATCCTGAGGTCTGTCTCACAACTGATGCTCCCCCTGAGGTCTGTATCACATCTGTGGCATCTCCTGGGGTCTGCCTCACAACTGATGATCTCTCTGAGCTCTACAATACAACTGATAATCCTTATGAGGTCTGCTTCACAACCGATACTCCCTTTTGGTCTACATCACAACTGATGTTCCTTCTGAGACCTGCCTCACCACTTCTTGCTCCCCCTGAGGTCTGCTCTCATCCTTCGTTGGCCGGCTTCAATAATCTGAAATCCTTCATAGCATCGCTGATGAAGCCATGTCGCGATCGATGACGGAAATCAAAATGGAGTGAAGAGGATTATGCTCTCCGGGAAGTCCGCTTATATTTTAACAAGGGATATTGCTCCATTATTCGTAGGATTATTTCGTTCACGATATCAAAAATTCGCAAGGCAGAGATGAGAGGAGGTATGTCAACGAATGTTTTAAATTCATTTGTAAGCATTTTTTGATTTTCATTTGCCTTTGTCATACAAGTATCGCTCCTCCTTTGAAAAGTTGTGGATCATACAACCCCCTTTAAGTCAGGTCAGAGATCTCATACCTAAATGCGAAGTTGAACTGTTTAAAAGATGACATCTTACCGGCAATGCCATTGGAAAATAACGCTAATGGGAGCTGGCCTATTCAGAACTCGAAGAATAGACGTCATGATCGACTTACGTCAGCCAGCGGAGGCGTGGTTCATTTTTTCCTAAATGAATGGCGATCAATCTATTCAGGATGCTCTATCTTTCAAGTTTATTATAAGTAACAGATCGAGTGTTAGAAATAATTCAATATACTTTCGATTCATCTATTACTCCAATCCAATTAATTAGAGTGAAGAAAATATATCCTTCATCAGAGGTGTGTTGAATGGCTTCATGATGGCTCACGTGTCTGATATTGAATTAGTACGTAAAAACTGAAAACATGTTAATAATCAAACCAAGAACACTCATTTAATTTCTTCTCATTTTAAATTCTCGGCTGACGGAGTTCTTACAGAAATAAAGAACTATGTTATTATTTAGGGCTAATGAACACTAAAATAATATTTGTTAGATTAGAACACAAGCTGAAATTATTAACGAGATACAGACCCAGATACAGACGCAAGAACAATTCCCCCCCACAAGGGAGACCGCCGACATACTCTTCTCATTCTCTTACACACATACCAAAACTTAGCGCTTATGCGCTATAAGGTCCGACAGGATCCCGCAACACACACTTCAGGTCAGGAGCGAGGTCCGAAATCAGTGACAGCAGCAGGGCCCGACGGCTTTTGATGGTTTCACCTATCTACGTCATAATTGCTGGACCGTCGCTCTTCATACGTCTAACCTGTTTCTCAACACGACAACAAGGCCCAGAGAGCGAATCAGAACCTCGTCAAGACTCGTCCATTTATAATTATTCCCCCTCACGCCCATCCATTGCATGATCTTCCGATAACGCTGCACTGATGTCTGTCATCCCCATAGCCTGCTTCTCGCCGTCCATCCACCCAAAACTTCGGTCTTCCTCTAGGCCTACGCTCGTTCATTTCGGCTTTTATCTCACTTCTCATCATTTTTCCATCATCCATCCTCACCACGTGTCCAAACCACCTCAGAACACGCGAATCTACTCGTCCTCCAGGTGCCTCGCCATCCCTTTTCTATACTCGAACATTATCAAATTAATCCTACCCCACCTTAAAATTACAGAGTTCCTAGAATCAAACAAATTGATTGGCGACTCCCAGCATGGCTTTAGACACTACCGTTCCTGGCTTACAAATCTGCTACTCTTTTTCAGAAATATAATCGAAATCCACGACACAAAATCTCCAATCGATATCATTTACCTTGACTTTCAAAAGGCCTTTGATAAAGTCCCCCACAAGCGCCTAATTAGTAAGTTGCACAGCATCGGTATTCGAGGCGAGCTTAACAGCTGGATAAAATGCTGGCTTACGGACAGACGCCAGCGAGTTGTACTAAACGGATCTTCCTCCTCCTGGGGTAACGTTACAAGCGACGTGCCCCAAGGATCCGTGTTAGTTCTCTTTATAATATTCATTACCGATCTCAATAGCAATGTACTCTCAAACATCAGCAAGTTTGCAGACGATATTAAGATCGGAGGAAAAGTGCAAACTAAACTAGAGTGTCAACAGATCCAACTAGACTTGAACAAAATTGTTGATTGGTCAGAAAAGTGGCAAATGAAATTTAATGTCGACAAATGCAAAGTTATGCACATAGGTCTTCATAACCCCAAATACGAATATTCAATGTCTGGAAAAAAACTCATTCCCGTCACCGAAGAGAGAGATTTAGGTGTCATCATTAGTAACGACTTAAAAAGCAGCAAGCAATGTAACGATGCTGCCAAGAAAGGCAACAAATGCTAGGTATGATATCCCGCACTATCTCTTACAAAAAACAGCACAGTATGCTCCAGTTATTTAATGCATTTGTTGGACCGCATCTCGAGTATGCCGTTCAATTCTGGTCTCCATTCCTTAGAAAAGACGTTATGAAACTTGAGAAGGTTCAGCGTAGAGCTACCAAACTCACCCCCTCGCTGCGGAACAAATCGTACGAAGACAGGCTTCGTGAACTCAATCTTTACTCGCTAGAGAAACGTCGAGTCAGAAGCGACATAATAGAAGTGTGGAAGATTATGAAGAGTAAGGAAAACGTCGACCGAGCGAGCCTTTTCACTCTAGATACAAACGGAGTGACTAGGAACAATGGATACAAAATCGTAAAAAAAATCGCAATTTCTTCACGTATAGAGTTGTCGAAGAATGGAACAAACTTCCAGCGGAGGTTGTAAACAGCATTACAATCGAAACTTTTAAGTCGCGGCTCGATAAGTTCTACATAAATCGCCGATAAATAGCTAAACTATTCCATTTCCTGTTGTTATAAAGAAATTAGAAATGGCACATGAAGCTCTCTTAGACATTCTACTTCAAAACTAATCCTCTTGCTACCAAAAGGCAACCTAGTTTGGGCCAATAGGCCTCTTAGACGTTCTACTCCAGAACTAACACTCTTGCTACCAAAAGGCAACCTAGTTTGGGCCAATAGGCCTGTTGTTGTCTTCCTTCACTTGTAAACACTTGTAAACCTCATCGTCACTCCAGCCATACCTCTCAGTCATTTCACTTCGCATACCTATATATCTATCCTCTCTCCTCAGCCCCGTAGAGAACACTCTCTTGGCTTCCATACCCAATGACCTACAGCTCTTTACACTCTTCGGGAAACCCAACACGTTACACCCTGCCTCAAAAATTGAAATCACCTAGGATTCCACAATTTCAGTCGTGTCCACTTGAGAGGCCAGGTACTTGAGACACCTACCTTCCTCCAATAACTTTCCCATAAGGCTGACACTGGAGGTTGAACAGCCAGGGAGACACAACGCAAACTTGACCCAGACCCGCTTTCACTTGGAACCAGGCTCTCACCTCGTTCTATAAACCCTTACACAACTGACACGTGCTCTGAGGGCATTTTTTTTTTACTGAAATTATTTAGCACAGAAAGTGTTTACGAGGGAAAAGATTTTCCGGCTTCATTTGCGAAGGAAATTGTTTTCTCTTGAAAGTATTTACATTTCGCACCGAAATTTTTACGGCGGGAGCGTCTACGACAGAAATTGTTATCCTTGTTTGTAGCAGTCACAGCAAATGAATATTATTGTTTGCTGTGACCCGCCGATCCAGAAGGGACAGGGCTGTGTATAGTTTTCGAAGAAATAAAATTCAGCGTAAACACTGTCGAAAAAAATCTCTTGCTAAACTTTCGTCCCAAAACCAATTATTTGACATGTGTCCCAGCGTGTTAGCATTCTATCATAAACGTTTCTCACCGAAACAAAATCCATCCTTATTTTTTCCAGGGTAAAACATTCGTTACATATTTCTTCGTATTGTCCACAAGAATACTTGCTCCCAAAACTGGCACCCGCGCCCAACCACCCACAGAAGTAATGTCTGCCACTTCATCATTCTCAAAATAAAATAATTAATCGAAATTCTCAGCTTACCTCTCCCGTTCATCACCACTCACCAACCACAACCGACGCAAAATATACTTAATATTATCTTATATAATCGGGCTGTGTTTAATTTAATCTTCGTTCCCGCCAATCAATGAACATCGTTGATCATTACCTGTTGTTCAATACTGCAACACAAAAGAAAACTTTCAGTGGACAATATCAAAATTAATAATTAAGGTCAATTGACTGTTAATTAAACAAGTCAATAAAGTACACAGAGTTTTGATAAAGAAGTTGAGAGTAGAAATTGTCCCTCATGTTGTTATGCATTAAATTAAACTCACGCAATGCTTGCCACACGTAACCCAACTGCTATACTTATTACGTGGTTTTTCATGACATTATATGCGAACAAGATAGAAACATCTCAATGAGACCCAAAGGTCACCGTGATAATTGCCCTAAACTTAACGCCAGAAAAACTTTGGTAAGGAAGCATCTTTAAATGATACTTATGATTAAAATAGTGGTTGACAGAGTACCTTGCCTACAATGACTTAATTACCGTTCAAGAATTCGTGCACGAACTAGTTTGAACATGTGTAATGTCAGCTTGTATTTAGAGAGCATATACTACCACTAATTAATATATTTGCTCATCCGGATATAATTCCATGTTTTTAGCAGCTCCGTTTTCAAAAGAAGTTGAGCCTGTGTTGACCAGTTACGGTTAATATGTAAATCCGAATTGTTCGCTCCCGCCTCTATTAACAGAGATCATGCGAGCCGAGGCAATGAGACTGTATCCATCAACTATAGCTCCTCGCTCCCCGCATCTATTAGCAGAGATCATGCGCGACGAGGCAAGGAGATTGTATCCATCAACTATAGCCCCTTGCTCCCCGCATCTATTAGCAGAGATCATGCGAGACGAGGCAAGGAGGTTGTATCCATCGACTATAGCCCCTCGCTCCCCGCCTCTATTAACAGAGATCATGCGAGACAAGGCAAGGAAGTTGCATCATCGACTAGCTCGCAAATTATGTTACCTCCTCTCCGTTCTTTCTCAAAAGAAACGATTATATTTTCTGCCCAGCTTCCGTCGCATGATTGGCAAACAAAACTTGACTTTGTGATTTGCAAGTTAATTTTGTAACACAGAATGCGCATATTCTCCGGAAAAAAAGACTTAAAATTTCGATACACGCAGTTTTTTTATCATTATTAGATCATTTATTTCCATCGTCTGACAATTGGTTTCCAATTTTTAGGAAATAAATAAATTCTTCATCATAGGACATGAAACATCATTATCAACTACGCTACTTGAATTAAGAAAAATGAGAGTTCAAATGGAATTCATCACAGCTTATCTCTAGGGGCCGCTTGTTCGGATTACATGGAGCGAAATACTATTTACAATAGTATCATCTGTTGCACATATACAAAATGTCTTTTGTGCGGAAATAATTCCGACTACATAGCGTTGGGAAAACCAGTGACACGCGGGGTTGAAAAATAAGAAATACTTGGGGTGGATAAATAACAAAATAAATGTGTGTGGAAAATAACAATAACATGGGGTGGGAAATCGCGCATGCATGTGGTTAGAGTCCCGAGAACATGGGGTTGGGACATCAAAATGTGCTAACACATTGTAATGAGTAGTCTACATTATTGTACGGTGACAAAGATGTGGATGGACGACATGAATTATACAGAAAATATGAATACAATGTAGGATTGAGAAATCGAAAGCGCTAATATATTGTGAAGATGGGTCTAAACCATTGTATTAATAATGACGGGGTGAATAGGCGACCTACATGTAAGCTCTACAAAAAAAGTTATACATAAAATTCATACCAAACAACTGAATATACAATATACACACTTCAAGACCGCTAGGAAATTATTAAATGATTGACAGATGAATATATTTATGTTATAGGAGACAAAACAAAATATTAGTAGTGTACATAGGCGCGAAACGGCCCAGTGAAGGAATTAGATATTAATAAAAATGGGTCTTTTCCAGTCTAGGGAGTTTGCGCCCAATATTGTCATGGACGGCCGGAGTCAGGCAGGGTGCTAACGGGTGACTCATTCTGACCGACGGACGGACAGCTTTCGGATTATTTATAAGGTATGTTAATAGGTTATATATATTATTAGGTTTTAATATGTTAATAGGTTATATAAATAAAACGTTTACACACTACCTTTGGTATTCGCATTTCAGTGCTGGGCATACTGTATTGCAATTTTGTTGCATGTCATGTTGCATGTACGCAATTCGATGCTGGTCCTCTGAATGTTTAGGGGTATTGAAAACATACATTTATGAGGTTATTTCTATTGATAATAAATCTAACAGTTACATAATATTTTACATGCAGTATTTAAGGTAAAATCTTGATTATCATATGAATATCAATGTATAATGTATGAATTCGCAAAATTTCATGGGTTCTTGGGCATATCAATTAGCTTAACTGAATGCAACGATCCAAAATTGTTTTGATCGACCATGCACCTTCCATTGTTGTGTAGAATTCATCTTCTGGGGTGGGATATGCCGCATATAATACTCAATCAATATCTATTAAATAGAATAGAGAACCTTATTTAGCTTCTTTTTTACCGTTATGCGTTTTGATTGATTATCATATGAATTCAAGTGTATCAGGTATGAATTCGCCTAATTTCATGGATTGTGGGGCATAAATTAGCTTAACTGGATGTATCGATCCAAAATATTGGTATGTTTTACTTCTCGACATTGGATTTGGGTCCGGTTCAAAGACAACTTATTCAATGTATAGTCTGTTCACATTACAGAACTTGTAATAATACCTAAACCGATCTCAATGGACAAGTAACCGTTTTTTCCATGAGACTGGGTATCTTTTGGTCGAATGTCAGTATCCTTGCGCTCTATTCTTAGTTACTCTAGCAGTAACTCCATCCCTCGTTTTCTCTGACCTCGAGCTATCCCACTCATAGAAAAAGCTGCCATATAAACAGGTGACTGAAATATTCCTCAACAGGAAAAGATCCCATAGTTATCTCTTTTAGTTACAGAATTTTTTAGGATAGATTAGGCTTGCATCGTCCATGTGGCACACTATTTCAGGCATAATTGGTCGGTAATTGCATCATTTCGCTATTTCATTTGTATATATGATATTCTGTTACGATTAAGCATTGGTTACTTTAGTTAAAGAAATTTTGATTTAACCCTGTTTTGGACTGAGTTTTAGAGTTTATTTATCACATTTTGTACCTACCATAGCGTGTTCGCGTAGAAGTATTCCACACCATTTACTATAGATTGCAGCGTATGTTGCTCGCATGTCCTGGTATCTTATTCACGTCAGATGTTTGATTGGTTCCCAGCTTTTCTCCTCGTTTGTCATTGTTTTTAATGTATGTTTTGGGTATGGTAGAGAATCAATCTTCTTGCTTTGTTATAACTCGTGAGTTTTAGTATGTGTCTTTCAGTTTTGTATGTTCTCTGTACAGTTTACATCTTCGATGCAAGGTATTGGGAATTTCATACAATACCGGAATATAAGGATATATTACGTTTATATTTGCAATGTATACCATTATTTCAGATATAAAATAGTAACAAGTTGTATATTTTTATTACTTTATATATCTTTTTGCATCCTGGTACAATTTTTGACGTGGTTATTATAGATATAGAAGACCCCATTCGTTACAAACTCGGTCTTGCTGTTAGGTTATTGTATGTTTATTGTAGGACCATTCCTTAAAATTTAGGAGGAGTTAGAGGTGTCCCATAGGCAAAAGCATGTTGTGTTTATGCCTATTTGTGTAAGTCGACCGATTTACTATGATGGATACCCTAGTGTATATTAAATTTTTAATATAAATTAGAGAAGAGTAGAGCATCTCATTTGGCTATTTTGAATAGTTGTTGTTGTTGTTGTTAATGTTGTTGTAGGATTTTTCCACGATAATCATAGGAATGTATGTTTGAGAGGTGTAAATCCGTACTGCATCTTTGTGGATTTTTGTGATTGAACAGTAGCAAGTGCTGTAACGTTCTAGAAGACGATTTACTGGATGGTGGTGTCCTGTTGTAGAGGTGATTTACATTTTTTGGTTGTCATTTGGAGTTCATCCATGTTCAACGTGAATTTTCGAAGTTCTTGTGGATGTCGATCTCAAATTCCATGGGTTTGTTATCGAGTTTATCCGACAAGCTGCTAATCGTTGTAGTGGTTTACTTAGCTCATCAGTAAACAGATGCCCAGATTTTTATGGTCACACTCTTTGAGACTCATGTCACCCCCATTTTGACAACTGCACCTGTGTAGAGATTATTGGTTATGTCCAGGATGTGACTTTGCTCGACGCTGTTCAGAGACGACGGACCAAACAGGTGCATGGTATGTATTTCTCAGGTATTGTAACATGCCTGGGTGTTACCTTTAAAATGTTATACCTTTAAAATGTTATACATTGTAGAGTTCGTTGTTATGACACAGCGGGCTTTGATTTGTTCTACTAGAGACATAATATCTTAGTTGGTTTGGTAATTTGATATAGATTTGAACAGGTATTGTAGTATAAATAACATTATTCGCATTACCTCAGTGTTAAATGTCAGATATGTTTCGTATGGCTGTTATGTTAGTATATGATACTAGTCATGAACCAGATCACGTGGGATATTGGAGTAGGATTTATCATCTGGGTTTGGTAGGATACACCGTGTATAATAGTTAATCATTGTCGGTTAGGGTAGAGTAGAGAATCTTACATAGCTATTTAACAGTTGTTGTTGTATGTTTTGATCGGTTATCATAGGAATATATCTATATCAGGTATAATTTCGCCTAGTTTCATAGATTGATGGGTATAAAATACTCTTGAATCGATATAATGATTCAAAATATTGGTATGTTTCAACTCTCGACACCGGATTTGGGTTCGGTTCCATGACGTCTTGGATTACTAATCTACCTGATTTGTGTAGAGTGTTAGTGTTAAAATTCTTAAAATAATGTAATGTACATCTAAATCATGTTGTCCGCTCGCATGTCTTTACCAGATGCTTATTCCCGCATGTCTAACTTATATAAGTGTCGTGATTCGTTTTGCAGTTTACACAATAAGAAGTTATACATTAATTCAGGTTTTGTTATGAGATTGCGTTAGAATTCAGAATATCAGACTTATTCGAGCATTCACCAGATTCACAGTAGCATTTCTCACTATAGGGTTGTAATGTAGAGGGCCGTAAACCTAACCCATCCGAACCTATCCTAACCGATTCTAACCAAGAATTATATTTTCTTCCCCGTTTTCATACTTTTGTCATGTATTTTTTCATTGATTCAGGCTTTATTCATATCAAATCTATCCACTTGACTCTGTAGTTTTTACCAATCTTTACCAGTTTGTGTACCTACATGTATACAGATTTTTTCACTTTGTTTGTTAAAAGTCCAGTAATATGACTAGTTTCAAGTAATATTAGGTGATCGCTCGTTTATGTAAACTTACCGCAAATGTCAGTGATTGTTACGGGTGTTGAAGCGTTAGCAAGTTTAATGGACGGTTTTACTGCTAGAATAATATTTATTTTGTTGTAATGTTGGATGTGTTGCTCCTAACATTTTCGTCTATTATAATGAATATTGAATAAATCCACTAACATATTTACAACATATCTATAATGTAAGGTTCGCACTTAACAAGATTCATGATATAAACCATGTCTAAGGTACATAATTAGCGAAATATATATATATCAATGTACAACAACAGAGATCAAATATCAATGAATGCAAAAGGGTTACCATACAAAGCCGAATACATTAATACCTAGGCAACCTAACCTAACAGTCATTCTAACCAATAATTAGGTATTTTTATTCAAGTTTGATGCCTATGTATGATATTAATATTTATGAAACTGTCCACTCGGGCTGTATGTATAACACGTCATTAGCAGATTCAATACGCTTCTCCAATTTTGATCCAGCAAATATCTTTTTGCAGATATTTAGATTCCAGAATTTTTATTAATATATCTGTTACATGTTTGGAAGAGACACAGCTGGTAGGATCCATTTGAACAAATTCACTTCAGTTTGTTACACTTTTATGATGTGGAACAGTTCCACGCGATATTAGGTTCAAAGATCTAGTCATCCTAACCAACTTAACCAATAATAATATGTTTTCATTCAATTTTGATGATTATATATGATATTTAGGCATTATTTTGTGTGATATTCATATCAAATCACTCCACTTGGTTTTATCTTACGTATTTTTTTTTAATTTCACACACCATGTACACACATGAACACTTTTGTACGCATTTACAGGGTCCTTAGCGTCAGAGTGTCTGAACATGTGTCGACACAATGCATATATACAGGGTCGTTAGCCTCACTGTGTCGGCACATGTGTCGACACATTGCATTTATACAGGGTCGTTAGCGTCACTGTGTCGGCACATGTGTCGACACAATGCATATATACAGGGTCGTTAGCCTGCGGACATTACTGCGGACATTACCAGGGAAGAGGTACAGGAGGCGGTGGACGCGATGAAAGCAGGGAAAGCCCCTGGTTTGGATGGAGTTGCGACCGAGTGCCTGAAGAAGGGTGGAGTAACGATTGTCGAATGGTTGGTGAGGCTACTGAACTTGTGTTTTGCGGCAGGCGTGGTACCGAGTGAGTGGCGCAGTGCCTGCATTGTTCCGCTATATAAGGGTAAAGGAGATAAAAATGAATGCTGCAACTCGAGAGGTATCAGTCTGTTATGTGTTGTTGGTAAGTTGTACGGGAGAGTG
>SDVV010025546.1:0-12400 GCA_016164225.1 Gammarus roeselii | reverse complement strand
TTGTCTCGAATCATTTCGGCCAGTTTCGGCTCGTCGCGACCAACTCGACTCGCCTCAACATGTTTCGACTAATCTCGACGCACCTCGACCAGCCTCGACGAGACCCTCGCCCTCTGCGCCAGCAATCCGCGGGCTGTGATGGTTAATTGTCCTACTCATGCATCTCACAAACATTTTTCTGTGTATGGGTTTTACAGCGCTGGGAGGGGGAAGCAGAGGTTCCAGGATTCAGAAGGGCTTCTAAAGGGTCCCACAGTTTCTCAAAAGGGTCCTCAAGGGTCTCAAGGGTGTCTCAAAGGGCCCCAGAAAGGTCCAAGTGGACAACCCCAAATCCACCTGGCCTCCCAAGTCCCCCGAGTTCCCGAAACCCCGGGTCCTCTAGTCCCGCGGGTCCCACGAAAACCTGCCCTCCCTGGGTCACCTTGTCTCGACCAACCTCGATACTTATTATAATAATAATAACATACTAAAAATTTATCACCATGAAAAAGGGCAGAGGAAAATACTAGAGCCCAAGCAAGAAGAAATACTAAAATAAAGTGTTAATGATCTATAAAATGAATAATCATCCATCCACTCCAAACTATAAAATGAATAATCATCCACCCACCCCAAGTAGCCTGTCTTTGTACAATTTATTCGGCAGTGAAGGGTTGAGCTTGGTAGCTCTATGTTGAACCTTTTCTAATTTAATAACGTCTTCTCTAAGTTATGGAGACCAAAATTGAACGGAATACTCGAGATGCGATCCAACAAATTCATTGTATAACTTGATCATAATGACTGTTCTTGTACGAGGTAGTGCGGGATATCATACCTAGCCTTTTATTGCCTTTTTTGGCAGCATCGTTACATATCTTGCTACTTTTTAAATCGCTACTAATGATGACACAAATTTCTCTCTTCGGTGACAAGAATGAGTTTCTTTCAGTACATTGAGTAGTAGTAGTTTGAGGTTATGAAAACTCATGTGCATGAATCTAAATTTGTCTACATTAAATTTCATTTGCTACTTTTCTGCCCATTCAACAATTTTGTTCAAGTTCAGTTGGATCTGCTGACACTCAAGTTCGGTTTGCACTTTTTCTCCTATCTTAGTCCAGTCTGCAAACTTGCTAGTGCTTGAGTACGTTGCTGTCGAGATCGTTAACGAATATTATAAAGAGAACTGGACCTAACACGGATTCTTGAGGCATGCCGCTAGTGAAATTGCCACAAGGGGAGAAGCTCCGTTTAGAACAACTCGTTGCAGTCTGTTCGTAAGCCAGCCCTCTATCTAGTTGTTAAGCTCGCCTCGAATACCGATGCTGTGCAATTAACTAATCAGACGTTTGTGCGGGACTTCATCAAATAGTTGTGAAAGTCAAGGTAATTTATGTCGATTGGAGTTTTTGTGTTTTGGATTTCAATTATGTTCTTGAAAAAAGTAGCAGGTTTGTAAGACAGGAACGGTTGTGTCTAAAGCCATGCTGAAAATCGCCAATCAATTTGTTTGATCCTAAGAATTCTGTAATTTCGTCCGTTATCAAACTTTCCATCAATTTGCCAAATAACTGATACAGATACTGACACTAGGCCGCATCCCTCAGAAAGGGGGTGGCCGACGGCAAGGCGCACCTCACACCCTCATACGCTCACACCCACACAACTTAGCCCTTTAGTGCTAAAGAGTCCAGCCGGTAACCCCGCAAGATACACTCTGAGTCAAGAGTGCAGTCCGAGGATCCGTTTTCAGCAGCAGGGCCTGACAGTTTTCACTGGTTTACCCCCGCCGCGTCATAATGGCCGCCCCCCCCCCTTCACGATCATCCCAACAACGGTATGCCAAGGGCGGGACAGCACATCAAAGCAGCGTCAAAATCAGCCATTCACGACCATTCTCCACTCACGCCGGTTTATTGCACGTTTTTTCGCTACTTCTACATTCATGTCTCTCCTTCCTAACGCCTGCTTCACACCATCCATCCACCCAAACTTTGGTCTACCTCTAGGCCTGCGACCACTCGCCTTCGCATTCATCACCCTTCTCACCAATCTCCCTGCATCCAATGACTGAGGTGAAACTAATTGGTTTTGATTTGAGCCTCATCCTACCGGAGCCTGAACGTGAGTCTTATAAGGCTCCCCCGTAAGACGGGACCTTCATTAATTCAGGTAAGTTTGCACGACCTCGAGTGCGAAAATATTAGTTTTGTCAAGATGAAACCAAGAACATATTTCAATTGTGGCATATTCGCGTACTAGCGCGTACGAGAGAGTAAAGAGCTAACGCGTATCTTTGTAAATTTATTGTTATCTTTGTGCGCAATGGGGTAGAGAGACCTCCTCACTTGCATAGGCGTTTTAGGTTTAGACAGCTTCCTATAGTCCGGTGTGTTTTCCGAAAACGATAAGCTTTTTACGGTAGGCTGGGTCAGTGAGTAGGCTTTGTAGGTTGCACGGGGAATTCAAGAATGCTCGTAGGGCTGCCGCGAGTGGGTTGCAATCCATCTGTAAATGTTTCAGAAACTAATTGAACGGTAATTTCCGGGATATTTTTTGTCCCATTTTCGACCATTTGGGGTAACATTGGCCTCTTTCCATTTAGAGGGACAGGTGCCATATGTGAAGTACTGGGTGAATATGTTTGATAAATGCTTGGCGATTATGTTTCTAGTATCTTAGAATTCTGGGATTAACTTAGTCTGGACCTGGAGATTGTGATTTTTAATTTATCTATATATTAATAACTTCGGCAGGGGAATAGTTCACTGTGCTGAGGGCTTCAATTCGTCTTTTCGTTATGATATCCTCAGGATTAGGGATATCCTGATTCTCTAACGTAAATACAGAACAAAAGTATTCATTAAATAGGACACAAATTTTGATGTCGTTTGTTTCTAGCTCACCAACATTGTTCTCAAGAGGGCCAATTACAGATATTGAATTTTTTGCTCAAAATATAACTAAAAAATTGTTTCGAATTAGTTTTGGCATTGGCGGCAATTTCATCTTCGTAATCTTTCTTCTTACGTTTCTGGACCCTCTTTAGATCTCTTCTACTGATGTTGTATTATTTTTTTGCTACGTGATGTGGATGTTCTTGTTTTATCGCGTGCATCGCTTTCTTTCGTGACTGAAGGCGCTGCAATTCTTTTTTCCAGTATTTTGGCTGATTGACTGCTGTTCGCCTGTTTTTGGGCGGGATATGCTCATATTCAATATTATCAAGTGCAGTCAAGAAATTGTTAAGCGATTGATTGACATCTTGTCCGAGGGTTGTAGATGCTGACGCCATTTGCTCTCTTGAGCCATCAAAGTTGGCTAATCTAAAGTTATTGACTTTTTAGCAGTTTGTTGACGTTTTCAACTCTTGCTCTAACAGTTGTGGTCGCTAGTTCCGAGTGGTTCGCCCACTTTGCATGACGTTCGTGACATGAGAGTCGCTGGCACTAAATAGGAGATCAAGGATATTGCTACCTCATGTAGGTGTCTTCACCATCTGAGTCATGAACTTATCATCTGCAAAATCAATCAGACGTTGGCCGGTGGCAGTGTATTTGTCAGTTTCCCAATCAATGTCAGGGATATTGAAGTCTCCAAGCACAATACGGTGTTGCGTTGTGACGACATCGACGAGGGTGTTGTGAAGATTGAAGTTATCTGCAACCTTGCTTCTTGGGGGCGATAGACGAGGGTGATTTGCCATTTTATATGTTTACCGACTACTTGGACTGATACTATGTTGTGTCTGTTGTTTGGAATAGTGACTTCTAATATATATTTGCAGAATGTTTTTTACGAGAAACAACACTCCTCCGCCCTCTCGGCCTAGTATATCTTTGTGAAATACTGAGTAACCGGGGAGAGTGAATTCACCTAAAAATGGCTGGTGCTCAATTTCATCCACGATTCTGAGATTGCTATTATATCGATATTTGCATCCATTGCAAGAATACCTAGTTCTTCGATTTTGTCAATGTCAACAATAAACCCGTAAAGAAGCGATTGACAGATCAGGCAAGGGTTGGCACAATGTGCTATTGTGGAGTGTGAAGATGGACGGGCGGCGAAATGTGGCATTCAACAGTTTCACATGCCGGGCACTTCAGCTATTCAATCGAATGCCACTGAAAATTTGTGAGATCAAACGTGTGCCGCAATTGTAAACATCTTGTGATTCGGAAGTAGATTGGACAAGTCCTCAGCTGTGTTACTAATGAACCTCTAATGAATCAATGTGGGGACAACTCTTTACTCCAAACCGTCGCCGAGACAGGTGCTGACTAATGAATGTGGCAGCAACATGCAAATGCTGATGCCACGGCACGAGTGGAAAATGTACAGGCAGCTGGGGATAAGGTAGCAATTACGCTGTGACCGGTTATGAAAGCAAAGTGTTCCCCTTAAAATTGCCTTCCAATATGATACAACAGTAGCATGGAGTGCCTGTTGGGCAAAATAACACTCACGAGTGATGTCTCAAATCACCGTAGATATCACTATAAATGTTTTCCGGTTTAATTATTCAGTTCATGTTTCTGAAAGAAAAAAAAATACATATCAAACATACCCTATAACATTTTTGTATAGCCGTGCTATATGCCAATATTGAAACATCGGAATTATTGTGGGGAAATTAAGAACCTGAGTCACGACTGCTTATTGATGTACGACTCGCAACGAGATCAAGTCAGTGCCAGATGCAAGAATTGCAAGGTTAACAGTTATAAGTCTCTATAACTGTTAACCCTCGCAGGACCGTATCGCGATACATGTTTTTCCCAGATAACTTTTTTACTACTACGCGCACGCAATTTAAAGACATAACATTCGATTTGTCTTGCAAATGCGGTTTTTGAGCTATATGGAAGTTAGATAGGGTTAAAATTACGGGCTGTGGAGTACAAAAACCACGTTTTGTAATGATTTTTACCCAAAAAATTTGGACTAGATCAAATAAAATTTATTAGCTTCAAAACTATTAGTCGTGCACAGCTCCCAAACACATCGCTGAATTTGTAGTAAAATAGCGCTTCTTTTGATGCTATTAATTTTGATCTAATTAGGCATTTATATCAATTCATCGACAATTTCGATCGAAAATATAGTATTCTTTGTAATCGTGAATCATGAATTTGAATCAAAACTACGAACTTGACGCGAAAACTCTTGTCGAACCAATTGTAGCTTGTTTCCTTACAAATAAAACGAAATAAACCACTATTCTAACGACTATAGAAATCGAGCTACATAGGAAGGCGCAAACACTATGTTTGACAGCCTACATATTTTTAACCAAGGTTTCATATTTTACAAGGTTTTCAAATATTTCAAAAACTAAAAGAGCAAAAATAGTAAAACCTCATACATTTTTGCTCCTCAGGTCATTCTCCATCAAACCAGCACTATTCCAGCCTTGAGAGAGAAGATTTAGGGGCACTTACAAGCTTTTAGGGCTGAAGAAAGGATTACATTTCAACATATTATTGCTAAAAATGTCGAAAAAATTATTCTGAAATTTTTGGTGATCATTTTCTAATTTTATATCAACTTATTGATTTTTTAGAGCATTAAAACAAATATCATTTCCATTTACATAAGTCTAGGCTTGAAAATTTAATCAAATGCCTATTACATTATTCCCTATCTTGCATTAACAAACTCTCTAAGTCAACTTTGCAAAACTAAATGCTTTATTTATAAAAGTTGGTTCATGTCCTATCACTCTAACTCTAACCGTTTTCTTTCAATATCGTGTTTTATATGCCCACTCAACACGCATTTACAGAAAATACCCGTCACGTGAGGGTTAAATTAAAAAAAAATAAAAAAAAATCATATAAGTTATGTGTATAAAACTATAGCCTTGCACTGTAATGTAGCTGAAGAGACTCTGGAAGACAAGTTTATCATGTTAAATTTGTCAACCAACGCATATTTTCAACACCGAGGCAGTGCATACACTTACCTTCTCTTTGAGGAATTCCTTGAAAGACTCGATAGCTTCCTTCTTGTCTTTGAAGACGAGAGGCTTCCTCTCCACAGGCGGAGTTGACACCTTAACTGCAGAACCAAGAACGCTATAGATCAGCTCTCCAAGTAACCACCACATATGTTAACATTAACGCCGAAGTGAGGAGCTGATATCACATGGAATGGGTGCGAGAAGTGGAGAAAGTACCACACAATTTCATCTGGGATTTCAGTGCAAAACAACGATATGTAAATTACTAGACTTTTTACATCGAGTTACTCCAAGAAGTCATCTGTCTTTTAGTCAACATCCTATGGATGAAAAACTAGGCGATATAATAAAAACGTCATTTATTAGCCCAATTAGTACATTTACTGCTTCAATGCTCCAAATGTGACGGTTATTAGTGGATGTCTGGATGACTAGCTTAGCTCGTATATTTGTTCGCCATCTTTGTAACCAAAACACTGATCACACTAAGGTTGGTGAAATTGTTATTCAGTCGAAATAAATGTGTTTTGGAAAAAGAAGCTACATGTTAACTGCAGCCAGAGAAGAAGGTGAGAAACGATTCGATGGGCGCCAGTATTAAACACTTGAATAGAGGGTCTACTCAAGATTGAGATACGACTCAAGACACAAATAGTTTCAGTCACAGTTCATGAACAATCTCGAAAATCCATATCCATGTTAAGATGAGATGACAACATATGGTATAGACACCTAACAACACCAAGCTTCCATTTGTGGAGAACATTGATTGTATAAACACCTAGCAGTGCAAAGTTAACTTGGGCGGAGAACATTGAACATTAAAAACATCAACTGGGGCCGCGTAATGAGACAAGTACTCACGTGTGTGTGCTGATTCTTTTTGTGGTGACATTTATACGTGGGCATGGTCAGAGGAGAAGCAGAAGTGTTTAGTTACTACTAGATTAAAAATAACGGCTTTATGTACCTTAAATTATTACAGCAATGAGAGTTATGACACTTACTGATTGCATGTTGATTTGTTCATTCTCCAGCATATGCACACTACTGAATGCATCTAAATTGAAAGGATTGCCCAAACAATAATAGCTCAATATAATACTATTATTGATTAATCAATAGTCAGAGCCGCAATCATTACTTCTCCTAAAATGCTTATTATAAATACTACTCTGAACTTGTTTATTTCCATTCCGTCAAGTGGTAGCTAACAGAGAATACAAATACTGTTATTATTATAATGCCGATATTGGAATAATTTGTTGACCCAGTATCGGAGCAATAGTTCACCAATACAAGGAATCATAGATAGACAGAAGCAAGAGATAGACAGATAGACAGTGGCATTAATTGAAAAGAGGATCAAGTAGCAACTACTCCCATGCAGGAAAGAATATCAGTGCCAAAGTAGTGCAGTTCCAAATCATTGTTCTCCAAACGTTTTGTATCCTTCATACTACGGTCTGCAGTATACCACTTACAACAGGAGGGTTCAAATCCAAGAACTCTCCTGCTACTGAGTTCGGAACAAAAGTTTGAAATGCCATAACAAAGATTTAAGGACTCGATGTGCACAGTAAAACACACACTAAGGTGAGGAGGCCCTGAACAATTTGAATGTCCTACAGACGAATTTTGTTGTTGAAACGAAACTGGAAATGACACACACTATAATATAAATGTGACATTCAAATACTGCGTATGAAAAGCAAAAAACATCCCAGGATTGTAAATTGTTTGCATTTGAAGGAGTCGAGCCACACAGATGATTAGCTGATACGCATGCACATTTCTCTCCACTCATCAAATCAATGTCAGATAGAACTGATCAATATATTTCAAAAATACAACCCGGATGGAAAAATAGATTAATTCAAATTTGTGGTGTTACAAAGCATACGAAATGGTTAAACACATGATAGAAAGCTATTGAAGAAAAAAGGTACAAAACAGTGGCTCTTGAGCCTGCACTTCAGTGTTAGTGAACAGAGACACACATGAGCCTGAGAATGTCAAGGATATTTACCATCAGTGTCCTCCGCCTCATTGACTGGATGATCCGTCCGGAGAGACACTTCGACAAGCATATTAAGAAGGTCATTAGAAGAGCCTACTTTGACTTTCACTAGACCAAAACACACTCAGATTACCGATTTATCTTGCAATCGAACTAAGAGAAGCCTCAGAAACAATATTTAGCAATTCAACAGATAAATATGAGCAGTGGCAGAAGGGGCCAGAGGGAACAGAGACACTGAAGCCCTAAAATTTTAAAATAATGCATGATGAACACTTGTTAATAGATACAGATAGCTAGTCTCTGTTCTCAAGTAGCACTCTATTGTGCTAAAAATCTTGCTCTTATTTAATCTATCGAAGTAGCAATCAAGATCAAAATGATAAAATATTGCATAATATCGAACATGCAGTATAATCAGCAATTAGCCACCAGCTCTTTCCTTCGACTGCATATCAAAGGAAAAAAGCATTGTATTATCCCGCACTACCCTATCTCGTCGAATTGCAAGCCAATTTCCATTAAACAATAGCAGATTTGCGTAAGTGAAGGATCAAACCATGTTTGCCCAATAAACAACCGATTAGATATTGTACAAAGAACAAACTACAGTCGAATTTCTTCAGCACTAAAATAATAAAAGGGAGTTCCGCGCACAAGCCCGCAAGAAGAGAAAGAACGCGTACAGGGTCATCTAAAGGAGTGCACCAAGTTAAAATTGTGTTCGGACATGTATAATGCGCTGGTGGGAGTGCAAAGACCCCTATCATATGTTCAACAATACCAACTAATCTAACTTGCACATCCGCTTAACTAATATAGAAGAGCTAAACAACACACATCCTGCCAGACGTCTGTCAATCGGACGAAGTGACACAAATCACGTTAGCTAAGAGAGTGGATTACATGTCGTTCACTAAATCCATAAAGTTTAACACGTTATTATCCCATTCTCGTAGCTCGATACCATTTGATCAAACGATTCAGTACCGCAGTATTAACAAGAGTTGAACAAATTCATCTAGGACACCCCTTCCACAATGATAATGGTTTTTACATATATTCACCATTGATACATCCGATATAACTATTCACATCACAAAATGCTGCTGAGAATGACTTTAAAAATAATCAACAGCAACTCAAGAGGTATCAGTTTACAGTGTGTAGTGGTCAAGTTGTATGGAAGAGTGCTAGATTAGAGTAGAGTGACGAGGCTTTCTAGCGCGCTGGAGTCATCGTCCTTCTGGCGCCAAATGTCAAACCAGCAAACAGTGCTGCATCAAGTTAGTCTTTGTTTTTCTTCTTTTTCAATGTTCGAGTTAAGGTTTACTACTGCGCAAAGTCAAAGTCCTTTACGCGGCGAACGTCTATGGTATGTACGGGTGAAATTCATTCCAGATACTGACTAGGCAGCATCCCCCAGAAAGGGGGGTGGCCGACGGCAAGGCGCACCTCACACCCTCACGCGCTCACACTCGCACAACTTAGCCCTTTTATGCTAAAGGGCCCGGCCGGTAACCCCGCAACATACACTCTAAGTGGCGAGTGCGGTCCGAGGATCCGTTGTCAGAAGCAGGGCCCGACAGTTTTCACTGGTTTACCCCCGCCGCGTCATAATAGCCGGGCTCTCTGCCCACGACCATCCCGACAACGGGATGCCAAGGGCGGGAAAGAACATCAGAGCACCATAAAAATCAACCATTCACAACCATTCTCTTCTCACGCCTGTTCATTGCACGCTCTCTTGCTACTTCCACGTTCATGTCTTTCTTTCCTAACGCCTGCTCCACACCATCCATCCACAAAAACTTCGGTTTACCTCTGGTGAAATTCACTAGGTGTAGTGAATTTCACGCATGAGAACAGCATGAATGGAAAGAAGAAGAATGAATAGTCGTAGAAAAAGGTTGCATGAAAGAAAGAGCGCAACTTTGCTGTTATTTGCCACCCGAAAGAAGAATAGTTAGAACCGGTGTGTGAATGTTCGAGTGTGTGAGTGTCTGTGTTTGCGTGCGTGTGTATGTGTGTGTGTTTGTGTACAGCGACTATTAGGAGAGTGGTTAAGAAGGAGTCTGAGACAAGTTTAAGGAAATTTGAACTAAACATAAGATGCAAACGAGGTAAATAAAAAGTCAAGCAAATCAGGATAGAGGAGGAAAGGAGAGATAGTAAAGGATGAAGATGAGGGGAGTCAGAAGGGAATAAGGGTATTCACCCCCCCGGTTGGGCTGTGACTCCCTGCGGCCCGTGAATATAACAGATGCCAAGAGGGGGGGGAGGAAGAGTGCTAATCAAAAGGATTAGAAGGTACAGATGATACGATTTGCGAAGAACAATGCGGCCTTAGGAGTGGTAGAGAGTGTGCGATCAAATATTTGGAGTGAAACAAGTCTATTAGAAGTGGATTACAAAAGGAGAGGATGTATTCTGGACTGGACCTTCATGAAACTTGAGAAGGCCAACGATAGGGTCGACAGAGAGGCAATGCGGATGCTGTTGGTTTTGTATGGACTACTCGGAGAGCGCTCTAGTGTTCCATGTTGGCAGCAGAGCGTGTGTCAGAGTAGGCTGAGAGGTGAAAGCTTGTTTCTCAATGAATGTGGGACTAGGCAAGGTTGCGTTACGTCTCCCTGGCTGTTCAATCTCTACATGGATAGAGTGGTCAGGGAGGTGAACACGAGTGACTTGGGTTGAGGTTAAGAATTTTCGGGAGCAAATGGGCGGAGTCGGCAATTAAGTCAGTTGCTATTTACGAATGATGCGGCAATGGTCACAGATTCGTCGGAGATGTTGTGTAGGCTAGTGTCGGAACTTGGTACAGTGTGTGAAATGAAGAAGCTGCGAGGTAATATGGGCAAAGTAGAGCAATGAGTTGTTTAGAGAATAAAGAGAACAGAATCAGTGGAGGACAGAAATTTTTGGGTGGTAGGACGGGGTGAAGCAGGTTTGGTTCAGGTGAGAGAGACATCAGTGTGGAAGTATCTTAAGAGCGTGCAATTAATAGACGTGTGGGGAAAATGTTTGTGAATTGATGAGTTTTGACGTGTCCTGCCGCGCTTTTCGTTTCTATGAGAAACGAGGCGGACGTTGGTAGGGAGAGGCCAGACATTTATGACGCAGCAGGGGAAGTCACTCCTGACTACTCGTAATTTGTGTTGCGAGGTCCTGGACTCAAGCGCTAAATGGTTAAATTTTACTCTGTGTACGAGTGCATGAGGGGATTGTGAGGGAGTCCTGCCGTCGGCTAAACGTCTTCAGGAGGATTTGACCTTGCGTCTATCTGCAACAGCATTCTTTGAAATCTGAACCATACAAACGTCGAAGTTCCTAGCCACTCAATACACATGTCCTCCACAACTATACACATGACCTCTACAACTATACACATGACCTCTACAACTAGACCCAATCCATGTCATAATAGGCCGACCAGCAGAGAGCGCTGGACTCGAATCATGGCTCACATTCGTGCTGCTTATTCGACCTTCAACTTTTCTCAGTCGACCATGGTTAGCCAGATACAACGAGTTGGTCACATTTGTTTTCCCCCACCTTTATCCGACGACGAATCGCCTTCGTCAGCGGCGTTGCTGTCCTCTTCAATGGCGGCGAGTGTGGCTGCCATCGCTTGCTCGATCGCTGACGGCGCCTTCTTGCTACTGCCATCTTCATTGTCGCCTCCACCCTCCTCACTAGTAAAAGAACGACAAAGGGTTACATAAAGCTGAGTAAAAGAATTGACCAAGCGGTAAACTGGATTGATACCCACAACTAAGATGCTAACAACCTTGGTGGTACACAGAATACTTTCAAAGTATGTTCATGACTGGTTATAAGAAACGTGGCTGTGTAATGGGCGATTCCACGAAGACGTCTACTTTTCCGAAAGAAATAAAATTTACGGTTGGGTAGCAAGCAATACATAGCAAGAAAGGGAATTTTATCAGCTTTCCGAATCTGCGAACAGAATTCAAAAATATTGAACTGTTAAAAAGTTGCGGGTGAATATGTGCGTGGAAAAATCAGACTATGAAAAACTAAAATTTGTACATAATTCCCATTCATGTTTACAAGTATTTACAATTATGCAACGTCAAAAGCAATTATACCATCAGAAAGCTGGCGTTCTATACTACATTTACCAAGCAAGAAAAAATTATTTATTAATCTTCCATCTGTCTCATGAATCAATGAATCTTGATGGTTGCAATGTAACGTGCGTGACGAATTTTCTTTTTAATCTCATCAGCTAGTGCTTTGAAATGTTTTGATGGCACTTCATATGCAATGTACATTTTAGTTCTAGATGTACAATACCAGTCAGACAATTTTTTTTTCATTAGTTTTTTTTGTACCAGCAGTCATGCACGCAACACACACACATGTATGTATGTATCTATGTATGTATATGTATATGTATATGCATATAT
>SDVV010025545.1:0-12401 GCA_016164225.1 Gammarus roeselii | reverse complement strand
CACTTACAGCACCAAACTCACATTCGCCCTTACCTTTCAACTTCGTCTCACTCAGTGCCAACACATCTAACTTCCTCCTCACAAACATCTCGCCAATCTCCCTCCTCTTTACATCACTCGTACTACAGCCACGCACATTCATCGACCCTAACAATAGGGTTTGGAGAGGCGTGTGCCTCTCCTCCCCCCGCTCGTCTTGCCGTCTTCGAGGAAAGGTTTTTACAGAGAACGGGATTCCTAGCCCCTTCGCTCCGCCCCGTTTTGTCGTCTCCGACACGCTGGGGATTGCGGTAGCCGATTCTACTCCCGGCTACGGGGCGCCCCTTTAGTCGCCTTCTACGACACGCGGTGGATACGGTAGCACGATTTTAAGGCCCCGGCTACAAGGCTAAGAGGTGCAGCCAGAGATATTAAGAAAAAATGATGTATTCCGCAAAAGCAATGATTCCGCAATGCCAGCAACATGAAGCTTAAAACTGTTCATATCAGCACAAAGGCTACAAATTTTATTCGTCAGAATTTAAATTTATAAGATGTGAAAGTCAGCCAACTGAGGCTTTAGGTAAGACTGCCTGGAGGAGGAATCACGAACTTTAACTAAGAACCTTTTTTGCCACCCTGTTCCTCCAAACCATCCTGCTTCTCCCAAAAGAGGGAACAACGCCCCACTGGCTTCTACCGCAGATCTTCATAGAGGAGGAACAGTGATTGAATTACACCATAAGCAATCGGCAGCTTGTCCGAAAATTTGTTACACATGTCACTTGCACCTCTTGAAGAGGTCACCCGAATGACACTTGGGCTAGAAATAACATATTGACTTCTAGCACTCGGGAAGCAGTGTGCTAGGATTTCGTGCAAATTAAACAAATCCTTACATGGGGTGTCACTATGTTATGGTCAACAAACAAAAAAATCGAGATTGGCTGGCTTTTAGGTAAGTGTGCTATTTTGTGTCTGGATCACAATTCCTGCCGTTATGATGTGGAATCTATTGGCATTTGGTCTTTTGACTACAGCGCTTTTGCTTAGCAAAGCAATGAGGATAATACGTTTAGTATCAATGCAACATAATTATGGGGCCTCAACAGAGCTGCACTGTTGACAGCTGAACAGGGTTTCAGATTCGATGTTAACACCTGTGGAAAAAAATATAAATATTGTTAGAAGGATTTCTTAAACCCTTCATTGTCAAGCAATGAAGGGTTTGAAAAATCCCTCCCTGACACGATCACCAAGTAGTTGCTCCTTGCAAAGTATCATTCTTTTATAGTTCTCAAACTCTCCGCTTCTTTGGAAAAGATGCACCTGGTCAGACTTTGTCAGAGTCCGATGGGGCCAGGCACTGATGTAGCTTGGTAAATCCAGTGCTGCTAACGTTTACTAACCCTGACCGACCTGACAATAACACTTCTTCACCTGTCTAATAAGGCGGCAGGGAATGGACAGGCGAGGTACCACACGGTGAAGCAGCCCTCTTCGCACAGCTCAGCCTTGGCCGCGATGAAGTCGAGGTCGTCTTGCTCGAAGCGCAGTTGCCTCTTGAACACCAGCTCCTTGCTCGAGCCGAACCTAGTAGCCTTTTTGACATTTATGTTTTCTCCAACGAGAGCCACGTGCTGCACCCTCGCGTCCAACTCAAGCTCATCCACGAGAGGATCAGAGCTCTGCATGAGGAACTGAGAAGGCAGTGCTACGGTGACAGCAGCCACAAGGGCTTGAAGCGCCACGTGCCATGGCGTGGCGACAAGACATGGCGCTCCTGAGGCATTGGTGACGCTGATGACAGGGTCCCGCCTAAGCACGTTGGCGTGCACTGCGGGCACGTTGGCTTGCAGTGCCGTGGCGGCATGAAGGGCTTGGAGCCGCTTATGCAGAGCGCGGTACAAAACGGCAAAGGCCGACAATTGGGGTTGGGGAGCGGTGAGAGCGTTGGTGTTGGCGAGCAGCAGAGCTGTGCACGAGTGTGGCAGACCGTCCGAGAGCAGGTAGAGTGGTAGCAGCGGAGCTAAGACCACCCGCTGAGTAGCGGGTAGCAGGGCTCGTAGAGAGGCAAAGAATGACAGGACTGGAGACACAAGCTGCAAGGGAAGGGGAACAGTTTAGGGTAATTAGAAAACGGCAGCACGACAGAATGGGTGACACGATATAGATTAGAGTGTCAAGGCTTACTAGAGCACTGGAGTCAATGTCCTTCTGGCACCGAACACGGGAGAAACGAGCTGCAAGGGAACCGGAGACACCACGTACAGCGACGGTGGCATCATCTGATCATAAAGAACAAACAAAACATACCGAAAATTTGACCGATACCGATACCAAAGAATTGGTCGATACCAATACTAAAATTGGCCGATACTTCGCCAACGTCGATATTTTTACATAATTTTGGTTGAAGTATACATTTCCACTTCAGTAAATTTTATGCCCACAAAGATAAAAAAAATCCCTATTTCAGTGAAGATATTCAGTGATTGGCTATCCAAATATATCTATTGGTTCATAGGTCTGTTAGGCACTTTGACTTTGATAGACAGACTAAATAGACAGTATCTCTCAATGAATCCTGCGGGACTTCAAAATTAATGATCACATTTTACATTATATTGTACCTATAATATAATGGTAAATTACGAGTAGCTACATCCTGAGTCCTCTCATTTATTTAGGTATTAGGTATGTGCTGTTATGATACCATAATATTTCAAAGTATCGTCCAAGTATAGGCCATTTTTTACAGATACCGATACCATCGAAAAACGCCGATATCCACCGATACTTCAGCACATCACTAAACATTAGCCGAAAATTACTTCAATGGTGTCACCCAGCGCGCTTGAAAAACAATGAGATCAAGAGTTCTGCAAATGCAAACACGCTATGAATACAAAAAAAAAGAGAAGGTCGCCGCAAATGAAGTGACCAAACCCCTATTGCATAAGTCATAGATAGAAAAGTTAGCGGCAATTATTAGTTAAAACACTCTTGCTAACAACAAAGGTTCCTCAACCTGCACAACAGTCTCATTTTCGATGTCGTGAATGCAAAATTCATGGCGAGAACGCTTTGATCATTTTCATGACCTTCCAAATAGAAGCTATTGGCAAACTTTACCGGTACCGATTGTCTGAATAGCCATCTCATGCGTCAACAAGCATTTGGTTTGCACTAGCAAATGCGAACCCGCCTTCTCGACATTGTACGCAGCGTCCAGTGTCTGGTTGGCGCGGCTCAAATAATTACGCGTAAAAAACGATTCTGACCCACCTTTTCGACATTATCCGCGGCGTCCTGCTTCTGGTCGGCGCGACAAAGCAGGTCAGCGCCAGAGACTATGAACCACAGTGCCGGTCGGCCCTCAGTCAACTGCTGGCCTTTCCCGAGGGCGGACATTGCGATGGAAGCGCTCTGCTCTGGGTGCAACAACTCTGGCAGCGTGACGAGGTGCACCTGCAAATAGCAGATTGGGTTAGAGGCAGGCTGCAGCAGCGTGACCAGGTGCACCTGTACAGAAAGAAGGTTGAGCTAGAGCAGCTCTGACAAAGTTATCAGGTGCCCGTCCGTAGAGATATTTGGGTTAGATACATGCTGCAGCAGTTCTGGCAGCGTGACAGGCTGCGCCTGAATAGAGAATGTTTAGATACAGGCAGTAGCGGTGTCCCTTGAATTCAGATGGAATACGGAAAGAGCGATCCTTGTAATTTCGTCCCATTTCTTGCACGTTCTCGTTACATCATTTCATGCGAGAAAAAAAATTACTCAAGAAACTACGCCCTGCCCGATTGCAACAAATACAGTGCTGTTCTTACATTATTGAAGGTAATAGCGACGTCCATCAAGTCCTCACCGCTACCACTAACCCGGTCACTAATCGCGGCGAGTCGGTGCAGTGTGCTGCGGTGTCTGTCGTCCGCCAGCACAACGACATCCATGCTGGGGTGCCGCAGCAAACTAAAACAGGAGAAGACAATGAAATATTCCGCCACTATACGTTAAACTTGTTCAAATGATAACCAAATTACTCTGAATTCTTAACAGACAAATTAGGATGGCACCTTGCAATCTAAAAAGACGTCAACACTTTCTTCTTAAATACGAATACAGACACTAGGTCGAATCCCCAGAAAGGGGGTGGCCGACGGCAAGGCGCACCTCACACTCACACAACTTTGGTAAAATGTAGTTTTTCTACAGCCAAGGATACTGTGAAGTAATCTACAGGTCTGCCCTCACCTCTGCACCAGGTGCCAGTTTTCGTGGCTAGTCACCGTAGACCGGTTGGCCAAGGATACTGTGAAGTAATCCACAGGTCTGCCCTCACCTCTGCACCACGTGCCAGTTTTCGTAGCGTGTCACCATAGACCGGTTGGCCAAGGATACTGTGAAGTAATTCACAGGTCTGCCCTCACCTCTGCACCACGTGCCAGTTTTCATAGGGTGTCACCATAGACCGGTTAGCCAAGGATACTGCAAAGTAATCTACAGGTCTGCCCTCACCTCTGCACCAGGTGCCAGTTTTCATGGCGTGTCACCATAGACCGGTTGCACTTGAGGCCCAACAGGTTGATGACGTTGAGGCGGTGACGGTAATTGTGCACGTGGAAGCGCAGGGCGGTGTCGTCAAAGCTATTGGCGCGTGAGATGTCGCAGACGAGGCATTGGTAGCGAGTGCCTGCTGGGGTGTCGCTTTTGCTCACCACTTTGAAGTTAATCATCTTGGCAACGTAATCTAAGGCAAAGGTAGAGAGTGCGGTAACAAAAGGTAACGAGCCATAACCGCTTTCTTCATAAAACTATTCCTACACCGTGAGCAAGACAGGAAGTCATGATTGCTAACACGTTCATGCGCAGGTAAAACAACGTCTTACAATATAATGAGGAAGGTGCACCATCTTTTCAGACAGCTGCAGCTTCTACATCCCACGGGCAGTTGATGCACGACGTCTCTTATGTTAAATTTTGCTGTATCTAGGTTCCGAATGCATTGTTTACGCCTAGCATCAGCAGCTAATCCAGAGGCTGTGTGACGTTTCATAAAATGTACCTATTCCTAAATAGAGTAACTCGTATTGGTCTGCGATATTATTGAACATGCTTGTTCTCTTTACGCCTAGCATCAGCAGCTAGTCCAGAGGCTGTGTGACGTTTCATCAAATGTACCTATTCCTAAATAGAGTAACTCGTATTGGTCTGCGATATTATTGAACATGCTTGTTCTCTTTACGCCTAGCATCAGCAGCCCGTCCAGAGGCTGTGTGATGTTTCATCAAATGTACCTATTCCTAAATAGAGTAACTCGTATTGGTCTGCGATATAATTAGACATGCTTGTTCTCTTTACGCCTAGCATCAGCAGCTAGTCCAGAGGCTGCGTGACGTTTCATAAAATGTACCTATTCCTAAATAGAGTAACTCGTATTGGTCTGCGATATAATTAGACATGCTTGTTCTCTTTACGCCTAGCATCAGCAGCTAGTCCAGAGGCTGCGTGACGTTTCATAAAATGTACCTATTCCTAAATAGAGTAACTCGTATTGGTCTGCGATATAATTAGACATGCTTGTTCTCTTTACGCCTAGCATCAGCAGCTAGTCCAGAGGCTGTGTGACGTTTCATCAAATGTACCTATTCCTAACTAGAGTAACTCGTATTAGTCTGCGACATTATTGAACATGCTTGTTCTCTTTACGCAGAGGCGTAAAGAGCAGAGGCGATTAATGGAGGGTCACCTTGAGCGAGGGGCACGGCCTTGGTCGGTGGGGCAGTGCCGATGAGGACAGACTTCTTGGGTCCCCCCTCTTTCGCTCTCAGGAGAACATTGCGGCGGGCCTTGTTGGTGTGGCGGCGGGTGTAGGCGTGGCTGTCAGCCGACGCGGTGTCCCCGATGTCCTGGGAGCACTCGTTGCAACGGTAAAGGGTCTGCGGGCAGAGAATTTGGTTAGAGTGATGAGTGTTCTAGCGCGATCAAGTCAACGTCCTTCTAGTGCCAAACGTCTTATTAGGAATTAATACTGCAACAAGTCATCTTCCAAGTCTGCTTTGGCTGTTATATTAACGGCCAGGGCACAAAGGAGAGAAGACTCATGAACATAGGAAGGGGTAAGTAAATTCCTCTACAAAGTAACAATTGTCTGAAAAGGACATACAACAAAATAATTAGCAATATCGGTCAAAGAATTGAGATTTTGCAAGCTTTTCATCTCTACCGGATACATTTATAACAGTGTGATCACTAACGATTGGTAAAATTGATCTCCGAACACACTAGGTAATGGTAACAAGTTTACCAGAAAACACTTCGTAGCTTCATCGATTTAACAGATCTATAGACAAGAAAATGCTCCAAAGCTACCAGCAAACAAAATCGTCAAAGGCAGCAAGGACCCATCGTCCTTTTTTATTGGTCGCTGCATCCATCTTCTAAGGGTAGATACAAAAAAATGATCTATAGCCCCCAGCCTTCACAGTTTCCGAAATAACGATGCTCAGCCTCCCTACGGTGTCGTTGCCTCCCTACCGTGTCGTTTCCCGCAACCACGGTCTCGGAAAAGATCTTATTTTCGACGCTCTCCTTGACGATGTCAGGCACGAAGTCATCCTCGATGGCTTCGGCTTCAACGGGGCCCCAGGGAACAAAGCCTCCCTGGAACAAGAGGTCAATAGAGGCCATCACAAGAGTAGTTAACAAAGGACATTTGCCTGAGATCAAATACCTTGTCAGAACAATAGCTTTCACTGTCCTAACTATAATGCAAAGAGACCCTGCAAACAATAAGAGCTCAAGCTGTGAGAACAATGACAAAGCAAGTAGTGACCACATACCTTATGCAGCTGAAAATTGCAAACTTTCTGCACCGCGCTAAGCACATTGGCGGTGTACCCAGAGCGCACAGCGTCCCTGTCTACAGTTTCACCCAGCCAGTCCATAGAGGCAAGGCTGGCGAGGGATATCACTGCCCCCGGCAGCTGCTGGTCCAGCGTTAGGGAATCGAGTAAGGCAGAGACCGTCTCGATAGACTGGCCGACTTGGGTCTGCTCCTCGCTACCGGGCTTGACAGCTGACGGCGAAGGACCAGGAAGGTTGGGGTCATTGAAACTGTTGATCTTAAAGCCGCCCAGCATCCACGAGTTGACGGCAAAGTCATTGAAGACACGGAGAGCGAATATCAGCGCGGAGGCGACACGTTGAGCGCGGAGAGGAGACAGCTGTTGGAGAAGAGGAGTGGTGAGTGGAGACACAGAAGAGTTGAGGCGACACGTTGGGTGATTGGCAGAGACACAGGGGCAGGCAATATGTCGGGCTACTGGAAGAGCCAGCTGTTGGGAAAGTGTGAGCGGCGAGAGGAGGAAACAGGAGAAACAGGAAGCAGGCAACACGTTGGGCGATTGGAGGAGACAGCTGTTGGGGACGGTGAGTGCTGGGGGAAGGATACAGGAGACACAGGGAGCAGGCAACACGTTGGGCGTGAGGCGGAGACTGCTATTGAGGAAGAAGAGTAGTGGGATGAGAGTCAGAAGGAAACAATGGATAGCTAGTTACAGCCCACTATAACAGATAATTCAAGATCATAAACGATTGAAAGGAAGCTGCTCAGAGCTAATATTGAATAAACAAGCAGCTTCTATAGCTAAGTTCATTATTGGTGTTCATTAGTTCAGTTTTGATTTCATTTTTGATTACAGCCTCATTTCCACCGAAGCCTAAATAATCTATTGCATGTCATGATGGCTTGGAAAGAGAGAAAGAATTCTTCTACTTGGATTTGGATATTTCTTCAGAAACTATCGTTCAGCTACAACATTCAAAATTGCACAAAAAGCTATTAAATGATGCATCATATGTCATGATTACTTCAAAACTGATATCATTGCTACAGAGAGAGATGCACGTTCTTGATATCAGGGTTAAAAACCTTTTTTAATTATTCATGCCATTCATTATTTTGTTGGAAAAAAAAAACAGTGTGCACCAAGGCTGGGTGACCTACTTCAAAATATGAGAAAACACAATTGCAAGTGCTCCAGTCAAGATTTAAATAATGCACAACATGGTACAGTTACTGCAGAACTGCACGATAAGGAATGATAAATAACAGCAACAATTTGGCATTTCTTCCTCTTTAGCCACTATATTTATTTAGGCTTTCTACATCTTGAATTTTTTGATTTTGGAATATAGGTTTACATTTCAAAATAATACTCAACATGAGCTTTTGAATTTTGTAGCTATCACATGTAAACTGCAAGGCAAATTATTTGTTGAAAAAATTTTCATAAAAAAATCAGTAAGATTTTGTAAAACAAATCCCTAATATTGTTGTGGCTACTCTACATGAGCTTCCAAATGATGTAGCTACTGCACATTATTAAAACTTCAGTAGATGTTGGATTTTTTAGATTTCTGGATGTTTAAAAAATTGCATGACAACTTTTCATCGTAAGTAAATAAAGCATATAACTGTTGTAGCTACTCCACTATGTCTTCCCAACGATGCAATGCATTCATGACATATGATTGCTTTGAAAGTGTACAAGCATACCAGTTTGAAATCTAATTCAATTTTTTCATACGATTAAAAAAATGGACTATAAATAGCTGAAGAGCTTTCAAATTAGCTACGCTTTGCAATACACAAAAAATACCTCTAGGAGGAGTCTAGTTTTGTCTGTCAGAGTGTTACAACCAACAGATGGTTATTAAATGTCAGTTGAAACAGTGAAATGTCATGATCAAGAAAATGTCTGCTGACTTAACTTTATTAGTTCTTAAAATCAATAGTCAAATGCAAAGTTTTTCATCTGTCTTCACATACTGAACAATAAAGTAAGAGAATGCCCTCCAACAGGGTCAATTGATTGATGGAATGTAGAGGTAAATTTACCCTCTAACCATTATTATGAGTTAATGTCAAGAATATCTTAGTAGCAATGTAGTATTCAGAACAGCTCACACTGACAAAGAATTGGCAGATATCATCTGTGTAAATTCTGATATTTCTGTCATTTGTCAACCTGTCATTCTAACTAAATTAATTTTAAATCTTATAATACAAAATATATTCTTAATGGAATGGGCAGAAAATCTACACTTCAAAGAATCTAAAAAAGCTTTGAATGATATATGATGCACATATCTTCTGTAAAACTATATTTCTTCTTGCCTGGGACGCAAGGCACCATTTAACTCGAATATTGTAATTAAAATGAACAATATTTTTCATTTAATAACATAAATGTGAAGAATGCAAACAGCCCTGCTTGACTTTACCAAAGCAAGCTGCATTTGCTAAACTAATCTGGTGCATCCAAAACATTGTGTTAGGGATGCACAGACAGAGCAGCTAAGCCTTAAGCAATCTCGATCAACAGCCTTATTTCCAACACTGGCAACACCCGAGTTGCTATGGTTACCGACCAGACATTGGAGAGCACTGTAGAAGCTTTAGAGTACTACGTCAGGGAAACGTTAGGGCAGCCGTTCATCGCCCAAGCCCTTCATTATTGAGCTCTCATAGCAAGAAGTTCTATGCTCAGCTGGCCTAAACAAACAATAATACTGGCAACACTAGAATTGATTCTATTCAGTTGGTTACTGAGTCCATGAATTTATTTACTCACAGAGTATACTTTAGGATTTGACTGATAAAGTATTAGCTAAACATATGAATATTTATGTGTTCAATACATGGAATAATGTCTTGCCACTCTGGAAATTATCCATTCACATTGAAAGACAGACAACATAGAAGCTTGGGATGGCATTTCATAACACTTGGTGGACTAATGAACGAGCTGTAAATTGTTCAGAGTTTCATTGAGTCAAGTTATTTTTCATTGCGAAAAAATTGGGCTCAGTAGCTCTCGAATGAGACTAGGTTCAAGTGTATAGCCATTGTAAGGCAGACTCCGAACAATACTGGCCATGGTTAGGTCTTGACACCCGCAGTAAAATCCGAGGCAATTGAGCAGAAATGAAAGTAATATTTTCTAAGCCAATCAATCACAGCAAGCTCTTTAACAACCCTTGAGCATACAAAGTGCTCCAAACATTTAAACTGGGGATAAAGCACCGGGCATCCACCTATTAATAGCCCAATACACTAGCTTCAATGCTTTGGTAGCTCTTCACCGGGACTGGTAATCACATTCACTATGCTAGAGAACGCTGCCCCAGGTCAAACCTATTACCAGAGTAGCTACAGTCTCAGTGTTAGAGAGCCCTGCCTCCAGTGACCCAAGACCAAGTGATGGACAGGGTAGCCACTAGCCACACTCACCGTGCTGGAGTGCTGCCTCCAGTCGCCCCTTTACCAAGTAATGCAAAGGATAGCCACACTCACCGTGCTACTGAGAGCTGCCTCCAGTCGCCCCTGGTCGAAGTGATGCACAGGGTACCCACAGAACACCAGTTCGCAGTTGTTGGTGCTTGCCCTGACCGAGGCGCGAAGAGCCACTGCGGAGTGCAGAAGATGACGCGCCAGAAGCCGCGCGAGGGCGCTACGATCGTCAGGGACGCTATTGCCAGAGCTGACCACCGGCTTGCCCAGAAACTCGATATCCAGGGCACTGATCAGAGGCAAGAAGTCTGTCAAAATCTCCTGCAGAAGGGAGCGTTTCTTGCTCCGGGCAGCCTTGTTGTTGTGGCTCTGGACTGACTTCTGGGCACCATTCTGTAGGACCTCACCATTCTGGACCACTGGACCACCATTCTGGTCAGCCGTGTCTACACTCTGATCCAGGGAAGCCAGAGCAGAGTCCTCGGAGGAGTCCACGCTAAAGGCGTCGAGATTGTTGAGCAAGAGAGCCAAGGAAGGCATGACCACGTACAGGATGCCGTCAGAGGCGAAGTTGCCACGGATGAGATCAAGGAAAGCCGTAATGTCAAGGTTGCTGCCCACCAGCAGCTGGTGGCCGCTGCCCCTAAGACTCGTCAGACTAATGAAGGGAGCAGACGAGTCAGCCACTAGCGTCACATGACGAGGCTGGACGCCGTCAGGGAACACTCCTCGCAGACGGGGTAAGTTGAGCTTATTCTTGCGCAGCTGCTGCGCCTTGGAGGGGCTCACAGTTGTCTTGCCCGCCACCTGCGTCGCACCCCTGCGTACGCGGGTCACCAAGTGAGACACCGGTTTCCCGGTACGAATCAGTGGAGACCTACTAGCGGTAGAGCGGCCGAGGTATTGAAAGTTTCTGGAGACCGACACGTTTGTAGGAGGCTTGTATGTCACATAGATGGTGAGATCGCCTTTCATCTGTGAGAAATGAAAATTGAAAAAGTCAACACACAGCTATTCAAGAAGCTTTGTATGTCAGCAATCACTGACAAAATAAATTGAAGAATGAACTAGGGAGATGATTTTTTTTTTGTTATTTGATAAGCCATCTGTCAGCATGCGCGTGTTGGTTGCACAGGGGATTATGAAGGAAAAAAAAGTCAAATTTCTATGAGCCATCCGTCAGGTAAACAACAGCCCGGCATCCCCGCGGGCACGTGTTTGTGGTACAGGAGATCATGAAAGGGATTTGGGCAGAATGCCCTCGGGGAATACGGCGTCCAGCCCGACGCTGTGTTTCATGACAGCGCTAGCCGTTGTTTCTAGAACCGCAAGTAGAAACGGGTACCTAGTTACATGAGGTATATCAACATGACCCTAAAAAAAATTGAACAATGCCTGGCCGTTTTTTGATAAAATGTCAGTAGCCTGTTTGACATTGACAAAACAGCTCTTACTTGGAACCTTTATATTATTAGCTAGCTAGCTATATAAATAACAAGTGGTTTGCTGTAGCTAACTCATCACTTCCAGATATCTACTCTGTACACAGGCAGTCGAGATGGAGACAAATACGAACTATTCCTTCTAAAAGAGTCCTGTTAATGCCCAATGTTCATCACTTAGCAAGCTACAATTAAAATAAAGGAGCCAAATAGGGCCTAGCTACTTTCTATTCCAAAATATTTTATTCTAATCTTCATGTAGCTAACTAGAAGATTGTTGATTCAAAAAATGGGAAAAAAATAGATACATTAGCTACAGGCTGAATCTGCTGTTATATCATACAGATACAGATACAGACACTAGGCCGCATCCCCCAGAAAGGGGGGTGGCCGACGGCAAGGCGCACCTCACACCCTCACACGCTCAC
Source organism: Gammarus roeselii (assembly GCA_016164225.1). Taxonomy (NCBI): domain Eukaryota; kingdom Metazoa; phylum Arthropoda; class Malacostraca; order Amphipoda; family Gammaridae; genus Gammarus; species Gammarus roeselii. The sequence goes on along the minus strand of SDVV010025545.1, from coordinate 255 downwards.
ATTCACACAACTTAGCCCTTTTGTGCTAAAGGGTCCGGCCGGTAGCCCCTCAACTTACTCTGGGTCCCGAATGTACCGAGGAACCGTCGTCAGCAGCAGGGCCCACAGTTTTCACTGGTTTACCCCCGCCGCGTCATAATGGCCGGCCCCCCCCCACCCACGACCATCCCGACAGCGGGATGCCAAGGGCGGGAAAGCACATCAGAGCAGCGTCAAAATCAACCATTCACAACCATTCTCCACTCACGCCTGTTC
>SDVV010025544.1:0-12401 GCA_016164225.1 Gammarus roeselii | reverse complement strand
TATATTCATAGTTTAGTTTAGTATCAGTGTTATGATACGTGGTATATATATTTATTGGTTGTGTTATGAATATTTAGAGTGTTTCCACGCTAGGGGACTCTCTTTATTTCCTGTACACAATCCTATATATTGCCAGTCATGCTCGTGAGTGCAATGTTGGGATGCTCACGGGATTATCTCTTGGTAGCAAGAAGGCACTACTACCTCCAGCGAGTGGTGCGCTGGCATTCATGTTGTACTGTCATAGTCGAACATGTTTCGCGTACCAGTTTATGCTGTTCTATGATTTTCTATACAGTAAATGTTTAGCAGTGTTGACGAGTGTTATGTCGGTGTTACGAAGCCGTGTGTTATTTTATAAACTGTCCCAGAATCTATCGCGCCCTCCTCCTCTTCAATTTTCAATAGTCTATTTTTGTGAAATGCTTTGGGCATCTTATTCAGGAACGTTTGAATAACGTCATTGATATCTTTGCTTAAAAGTTCATTGACCAATGAACTTTTGAGGAGATCGAGAACGTGAACATACGACTTTGGACATTGGAATGGCTAACAAAGCCGTTCGAATCAAATATAAGTGGTGTTGGTTTTTAGGCAGTGAAGCAAGCCGGGGGACAATGATTTTGCTACGGAGGGCAATGAGGCCGTATATAGTGCTGCAACATCGTCATTATTTGGCTCCTTTTGTTTGATCGGTTCCGGTGTGGGTTCTGTAGTGATACTACTGCAATATAGTCTTTGGATAAAATTAAATAATTTTAGTGCTATTTCAGGCGGAGCAGGAGCGTTCAAATCTAGCACATCGTCCCCACGTTTATTCAACTTTTGACTGCGATATTGACTGCTATGTTCTGCTATTTCTGGCCCTGTTGTGCAAGATAAGGGTGTAGCGCTACCGCCAATATGATTTGTTGTAAACTTATCCATCTTGAATTTTGAAACTAGGTAGTAAACCGATTCATATATGAATTATTTTTGTCAAGAAACTCACTGCAGTGGGTAATAGTAAATTTAACAGCAACCCTCCACGCATGGTTGATAATGTTTTATTTTTGTTCCTGGAGGATTTACTCCCGGGCGATTTACTGTCTAATTGTTTTATTATAGAATAGAATTTAGTTACCTGTGACTTTGTTAGCTTGTCACAGGCCAATTTTCCGCTCAGTATATTTGTAAATATTTCGTAATGGTTTTAACTTCTTTATCAGTTAATAGTTTGATGAGTTGACTACGTTCGGATGATTCTAGTTGATTTCATTTATCATAAAAGTTCAATTTCCGTTTCAAAGTAAGTTTATCACACATCACGACACGACGTTTCCTTCATTAATCCACGTAGGTTTGCTGTCTGGATAATCCGTGTAAATCACGTAGATTTGCTTTCTACCTCGTCTAATTAGGCTCTTCAAGACCTTGATGGAAAAAATATCAGGTCGGTCACACTGAACTAGTTCCTGCCTGTAGGCAAAACTTTTGACGAGTTCATCAGTATCGAGCGGTGTTATTTCATAGGTCGGAGGGTAATGTTTTTTATTAATACATGTAATACGAAACACTTCATTCGTGAACTTTGGTTATTGTCTTCTCCTGAATGTCTTGAGACTGGGATCACTGCACTGTAAGAGTAAGTACGCTCCCACCTTTAGTTATGTACTGGGCACTTTAATTTCTTCACGTCGTAATTTATAAATTTCTAACAGTGCCTGAATTTCTCTTGGGTCGTTCAACAAATTAACGTCAAAGGGGACACGGCCCATTAATGATGAATGTGGTGTCATATTGTACGTGTTCAAAATTGTTTGCAAGTCATCTACATAGGGTTCGTCTTTTTAGCATGCATATATTTACCCAACTTCAGTTATATAGTCCGTATTACCCGTTCAGCAGGTGATGCTTTAACGGTCTTGTTGTAGGTGTAATAGATGGATATGTTCTTGCTGGTCAATTAAGCTTTAAAGCTTTTGTTCATAAACTCACTTCCCTGATCTAAACAGATCCGAGTTGTTGGCTATACAAGTTTGTTGAACATAGTATCAAATGCTGCAATCATATTTTTAAATGCAATAGATTTCAAGGGTTGTACACAGATATTTGTTGTATATATCAATGACGATCAATAAATATCTAATTCCGTCATTTTTGTCTGCATAATCTTTCATATAGGCAACATCCGCACAAAGAATCGATCCAAGATGCACTGCTGCAAACATTCGTCTGGTAAATTTAAATGGAGCTTGCTTAAATCGTGTATAAGTCTCTGACCCTTGTAGAAAATTTTCGACATCGCGGCTTGTTGTAGACGGACAAATGTCTGTATAACTTTAATGTAGGGCCTTCGCATTAGAGTAGGATGCAACAGCCTCTGGATTGTAGTAGACACTCGCCATTTTAATTCAATACTAATCTCAAATCTGGTGTACATTATATTTTTAGAGGCAACACTTGTTCAAATACATGTCATGCAGTTTATGCTCTAATCAAGAGTTTCGAATCACTTGGGTGTGTGAAATCAACCAGGATGTGCCCATATGTTTTTTGTTCCACATGCATCTTATATACGGAGATAAACGATTCAATCGTGTCTTTTGCAAGAAATGTTTTGCCAAAGTAACGTAAATAATTTATATCGCGCATGCGTAGGATAAGAAAGTGAGTGGTATTCAAAGATATTGTACGGTGGAATGGATTTTAGTGAAAGAGCGATTGGCTTAAATATATCGCACTGATATTGGCGTGGCGTCCCCGACAAAAAAACATTTGCAATAATACGTAGAGACTTTTAGTTTTTTTGGATAATAGATCGAGTGCGACTTGTTCTCTATGAATTTTTATCTTTTCGTGTTTCCTTACAAGTAAGTGCTCTGACCCCGAAATGACCACCTCATCGGAGCTATCAATGTATTTAGTGATTAATTTTCCAACAAGGACACTAGTAATGTAATTTTAATTCAACTCTGTTCTTGCTGTTGGGGAAGGGAGCGCAGTATTAGAAGTCTGGCTATGACGTAAGGACGGCCACGTCCAATGAACTCAAAGCATCGAGGGTATTGGGAGCTGATTGGGCAATTCGTTTGGAGGGGCAACAAGGGACTGGGACAGGCACTGTGGGAGTACCCAGTGGGAGAAAGGACGTTGCCAGGGACAGACAGGTGTCAGCCTGCGGGGGCATCATCTACAATGAAGAAGCATTTACCCCACACATTCACGTCGGGGCTCAACGGGATGGAACTACGGATCTATCGTCGGCCGTCGCAGGGCATCATCTACATGGGAGAAGCAGTTACCCCATTCACCTCGGGGTTCAACGAGATGAAACCGATCGTCGGCAGTCGCAAGGGCATCATCTACTAGGAGGAAGCAGTTACCCCACACATTCACGTCGGGGGTCAACGGGATGGAACTTAGGATCTATCGTTGGTAGTTGCAGGTGACAATCTGCGGGGGGCATCATCTCCAAAAAGAGGGGGGAAGTAACTGCGGCCGGTGGGGATGCATACCGCAGTGAGGTGGGTCCCTTCGGTGCTGGGTAGCTATATCATAACTGAGTTAGTTCTGAACGGGCCAGCGGGACTGGATACGGGGGTGCCTACGGTCGGGTGCTGCACCCCTTTATCTCGATATAACTGGTAAGATTTTTTGGGTGATTGGGTAACTCCGGTGCCGTGTTGTGTGGGAAGCACGGATTATTTTCATTGTGATTAATTAGGTTCAAATTATCTATCATGTAACACTGTTTTAAAATATATAGTTGAAATCGTCACGATTTGTCATTTTCCATGCAATCAATTCTAATAATAACCTTCTATGTCTTTCTTGTCTCATTTGATTCGCCTTGACCCTCCTTCACTATCACTATACCTATCCCCTTTAGTCCATATTCAATCTACGTTTCGTTACACACTCTTCTCGCAAGATGAGAACCCGCTCACAAACAATCGTGCGGGTTTGTTAAATAGGTTGATGTCCGCATACCTAACAGTCTCCATCTTACCCAACAGGTGATACACGACTAACTATATTTCAATGAAACTTTAATTTATATATATTTTCTCTCCTTTGCAGATGTATTCCATTAGGGTATGCTGAAGTCAAAGACCCGTTCGGCGTCACCAGGTAATCATCAGCGTGGCTATTTTTCCGTTTTACATCTCTGAAGTTAGATCGGTCATGCCAACATCTTTGACATCAACCAATGTGGCTTCCGTATGTTTTTTTTTTCAGATCGATTTCATCTTCGTTAATTCATTGCTATTTTTATTCCACAGATCGTGGTAACAACTCGATCGGGGGTAGGCCAGATCCACCCGGGACTTAGGGATGATAAGGTATGTTTAACGAAAATGTCTACATATTTTTGGACTCTGTAATCAAACTATTCCATGATAAAGCAAAAACAGTGTTATATTTTTTCTAAATACATAATTTTTTATGTGCAGACCGACGCAGTACCCTTCAATAAATTATCCGTATCAGGGCTATCCGCTGGCCCGTCATCGCCCAAACTATCACGGCGATCCTAGGTACGGTAACCCATAATACCAGCGTCATCTGCTGCCTGTACATCACTGCCAGCAACGGCAGCAGCCTCAAGCATGGCAACCTCGACAACCGTGGCAGACACATGCGTGGCACTACCCGCAACAGACTACAGAAACTGACTTTTACAAAGTCGGACATGATGCATTACAAAGGTTAGTGTACACAAAATAATGTTTCTTTATTTTTATTAATAGTGTTAACATCTTCCTTAGGGAACATCTTCACCATAGGTTCTTCATCTTCAGAATGTTCAAGATACCTTTAAATGTTGTTAGTGTCGTTGACACGAAATTGCCAGCTTCAATGAATGCAAACCACTGGAGAGACCGATTATAGGTCACTTCAAGATTTCCTTCTTGTATCAACTCCATTTCTTTCAGACTTGTTGATCAATCTTGCGGAGGAGGGTGTTTACTCAACGAGAAGCTGATGATGTGTATGTCCACCGCCTCAGCGATGCCATTTTTATGTGACCCCACCGCTGTAGGCAGGCAAACAGGTTGCAACACGTATAGCGCTTTCATTTTCATTTTGTTTTGTTTTTGATTTCGTTTTGATTCAGTTTTGTTGTCGTATATCTGGCAGCGTATGGCAACTGTTGTATAGCACGGCGAATGCCGCAGCTCAGACATTATGTATGCTCTTGGTCTTGTCTGTGACGGACAGTTGTTCTACTCTCGATGTAGGTACTGCCAGTTCTAACAAGTCTATTTTTTGTTTTATGCTAGAAATGTATGTATGTATCCCGTTTCCCCCTAGTCAGTCTTATTTTTTATTGTTTTAAAAACATAACTTTGTTTATTCTTCTAGGATGAACCAAAACGATATGGTGATGGCGGATACGCTATTGTTGGAGGATGCAGGGAGTGTTCGTGGCAACGGATCATACTGAATGAGGCCTGTCCGCCCCTCGCATGCCCTAGCGCAAACCCGCCACCTAGCGCAAGCCTCGCAATGTCCACGAGCCCTAGCGCAAGCCCGCAACCCAGTGCTGCTTCTGATCCGTCTTCAGAACAACCCGGTGTTCAGCCTACTGCTCCGTCTTCGGAACTAGCCGGAGTTCAGCCTACTCGGACCCATTCGCCACTCAGCCTACTGCTCCGTTGCGTGAGCCTATATTCAATCCGCCTACCTGTATAGGAATTTTGGAAAACATTTTGTCACTTCAAAATTTATACCATTCACTGAACATGTCAACATATCCACACTGATTGCATTAGGACGTCAGGAGCTAGAGGAGCACATTGAATCTAAATTAGGCACATTCCAAAGACTTCAATGCAGTGTGAATGTTATAATGGGCAAACAAGTTGAGGATGCATCTGTAGATGGCAAGGACTGGGTGCTTAACACAGAAGCTATCCAGCTGACAAAAAAAAACTTTGCTATCTGAGCTGATTGAGGACCTTGGGGTAGATTAACATAATAAATTAGAAAAACAGGAGCAAGCAGGTAGTGTAGAGCCTAAATTCTACAAGACGGGTGTTATTGGAACATAATGTATGGAGGATTATGTACCTTACCCAAAAAATGTCCAAACCGCTACCACGTTGTCAACATCAAGACAAAAAACAATAATTATGTATTGACAAGCCTTATCGCACATTTCCATTTGCCTGAAAATACACACCTCTCAAATTTCAAACGTGAATCAGAGTTTACTTATCTCCATACAAAGACACATACTTCCAATTTTCAAACCTTGCCTTGAACACACCTGTGGCCTTAGAAGATTTTCCAGTCATAGAAAGGGACTATGACCTGAACATCAGACTCTATCAGCTTACAAAAGAAAAGGAAGGTGTATACAGGGGCAGTTTAGAAACCAGTGAGGAGCGCACGATCCATCTTGTGCAAATCTTAGATGCCAATAATGTCGCGCTCATCCCCTCTTTCACTACATTTATGAAAACATTCATATATTCAGAGTATAAAAATAATTTTTTTTGTCTATTCTGCATGCAGGGTATGAGTGAGAGCAAGAAAGCTGAGCATGTAAAATTGTGTTCATCTAGTACAGGCTTGCAAAATATCAATACGCCTGAAGAAGGCGAAATGTACCAATTCTCAGACATTCATGCAACAATAAAAACTTCCGTTGTTTGCTATTATGACTGTGAATCTGTTCTGAAACCATGCCAAGAGGGGAAAAATGTAGTCAACATACACAAGTTGTGCATGTACAGTTTTACTCTAGTGGATAAAGACAGTAAAATTGTGAGACACAAAGTAGTCGATTCGACTTCAGTTCCCTTTGAGGAGATAGAAAAACATCTCGTCAAGAATATGTTGCTGGATTATAATGATTTCATGGAGACCTTGCCATTGTTCCCCGACTCCGTCCTTACGAAACAAGACCTAAAAAAATATTGCGAAAGCAGAACATGTGAGTGCTGCGGGGACACTTTTGGAGAAAAGTGTAAAAAAAGGGTTCGATACCATAATCATTGCATCGAGGGCGTCTTCAGACCCAGTAAAGTGATATCTGGCAGCTTTATTGGGGCTCTGTGGTTTAATTGCAAAATCAGAATCACGGAGAAACTCAGGTTCATGTCTTGTATAACTCATAATGCATCAGCCTATGATATGCGCTTCATATTGAGATGTTTGGAGGGCACTAACTTCTCTAATATCCGTGCGTTGCCGAAACAGTCAAACAAGATGTTCAGCATCTGTCTCCCACGAGCAAGTACGGTGTCAAGTTCATCGACTCATACTCCTTTCTCAACTCAAGTTTAGATAGTCTTGCCAAAAATCTTGAAGATAGTAGCAATGACATGCCGCTCCTGAACTCCCATCTAACAAGTCTCGGCTACAGTGATAAGGTTCTAAAACTCGCTACTCGAAAAGAACATTTCTGCTATGAGGCAATTACATCGGATTCTGTGATGGACCAAACAGACATCCCATCGCGATAAGACTTTTACAGTCAACTTCGAGGCAAAGGAATATCAGACTCTGATTATGCTGAAGTGATTGAAATGTGGCAGGCAGCCAACTGCAAGACCCTTCGTGACGACATAATCATCTACATCCTCATCGACACGTTGCTACTGGCCGAAGTCTTCTAAAAGTTTAGGGATACCATGACACGCAACTACACCCTGGATCCCGTCCATTTTGTGAGAGCCCCTGACTTGTGCAATGCAAATCGCCCTCTACGAAGCAAAGATGAAACTGGAATTGGTCAAAGATATCGATCTACGCCACTTGATTGTCATAAATACAAGAGGCGGATTTGTGACGTTGAAGAAAGGTCTTACCAAGATAAACAATCCCGATGCAAAGACTTTGACCCTAAACTAGCTGTGTCTGCAGCAGCAATATGGGACTTTAACAGTCTTCATGGTGGATGCTTGAGTGAGCCACTTATCATTGGTGAAATCTACGAGCTCACACCCGAAAAAAATCAAGCATTCGAATTAGTAAACGCGAACTGTTCTGGCGAGTACACGTACATTGTCTGTATCGACGCCCAAGTCATCGACGAAGTTGCACGAAAAAACAGACGAGCTGCCACCACTACTAACACTACATCACAAAGAAGTCAGCTTGGACGATGCTTCGCTCTTCACAAAAAATCTCTTGGCAGGCTCAGAACATCTCAAAAACAGGAAACGAACAGATCGTAAGCTGGTTGCTAGTCATCTGCCCTAAACTGACTACCTTGTTGCCCTGGAATTATTGCAGGTACTCCTCAGACAAGGACTGGAAGTCACCAAGGTTCATAGAATTTTTCGAATCAAGCAGGAACCTGTCTTCAAATCCTTCATTATTGAAAATATCCAAAAAGCGTCATGAGTTTTCGAACTCATTCAAAAAGTCCCTATATAAGCTTTTATCAAATAGTATATCAGGAAACTTCTTTCCAATCCGTTCAACAGAAGTCTAGAGGCAAAGGTTGTGTGCACAGCCAACGAGTTCCGAAAACACGCTGCCAACCCCCTCATGAAAAACTGCTACGCCATTGGCCCCGGAACAGTCATCATGATCCTCAAGCAAAAAAATATCCGAATGGTTCACCCACTCCAAGTTGGATTCTACGTGCACGAGAAAGCTAAAGCAAAAGTCTACAAAATCAGCTGCTAAGGATGTCAGTTACCAGACACAAGCCAAAATCAGACATGAAAAATACAGAGACATCCATAACCAGAAAACTTACAAACACTTTGAGATCATACACAACATTCGCGCACAAGCATGCCAGCTTCAAACTGTACGCACTATTAAAAATTGCCTCAGTAAGTTTGAAAATAAGCTCTATCATGTTGATGCATGCACAACTCTTGCCTATGGGCATCCAGACATTCTCAAAAAATTCATTGAAATTGAACCCACAGTCACTAAAAAGAGGGAGCGATGTGTCGTGGATGATGATACTGTATGTAAACATGGATTTAACTTGGAAGAGACGTAGGCCAGGTGAGGCCGTCTTTGGCGAGTGTATGCGCATGAATGACAAAAGTACATCCACGTCTTTACGTTTTATTCTGTAAATGTTCCTAAGATGTTATAAATATGAACATATGTAAATAAATATATAGCTACTTGAACATGTATGTTTCATTGTCCAACTAGTTTGAGTATATATTGACGCTATATTGACGTCTACAAACGGTTTGTTGTCAGTATGACGTGGGACCCAGTGCAGGATCCAGGAACCGGAGGACTTTTTTGTCTATGTCTCATCGTTGGGCACTGGCCAATTGTAGCAAAACAGCACATCTTCAAGTTTTAATAACAAAATTTTTCCAGGAATACAGCTGCAGGGAGAGTGGAGCGTAGGACTTGTAAAAGTATTCTATAATGACTGGTTCATGATAAAAAAGCACGATGAACAGTACAACATTGTATTCTACGTAGAATATTTTAATGATATAGATGAAAGAGTTGGGCATGAAACTGATTTGTTTGTTCCCAGCAAAAATATATCAGGCAGTACATAGGAAGAACACATCTTCGAGCTAGAAATCAATATCAGAAAAAATCTGTTAAGGAAACGAATCAATAGAGATGAAGGAAAGTTGTTTGAATATGATAGTGGCACACAACGCATAAAATTCAATGCCTTTATTCTACAAAATATGTCGCAATTCAAATATACTGAAGCTATGGTGAATTGGTACTTTGTTGGAGATAGATCGGTTGATTTGATGGGCGGAGAGATGTGTAAATATAATGTCGGTGAAGGTGCCGTAAGCGAAAAATTGTCCTTTATAAACGATAATGTACACTACGTAAACGTTTACTCAGATGTCGTTTAACGCAGTTTTATGGGCGACAAGCAGGTCAATATTCTCGATGTTATTGCAATTAATAAATCTTATTCATTTACGCGTGCACATGTCACATATAAAAAATTACAGCGTAGTCATATTGATTCCATTTCCATCGATCTACGAGATGGTGTTGGCGGTATCATCCCGTTCAAGAATGGTAGATCGAGCCTATGCGTATTGTCTTTTAAAAGAAGCTAGAGCCATATAAATATAACGTTTGATATAAATAAGGTCATTTAGTAACTAGCAATCACGAGGGTGGTATATGCATATCCGTCGTACAAACAATAAGAAGCTTTATTCGCGAAACGTGACAAAATACGCAGAGTAAGTTTACATGATATTGACAGATTCACAAGTCCGATATCGTACCAGAGGGGTAGCGGATTCTTCTCAACCATAGCCAGTCTTGTAAAACGAACATTGCCTCTTTCTACAAAAAACTGTACTGCCTGCAGCTGCCGATATGGCTCGAAACATGGCACACGATTACTCGGAGCAGAAAGATATGCGAAAATCAACCAAGGAACATGGGATTGCTGCACTCAAGAATGTTGTAAAGAAAGCGATGATTGGAGGCGAGATTACAGTAAAAGTAACGAAAAAACGTAAATCAAAGATGAACTGTGGAAGAAAGATGGAATCGTGTCGTCCATTATTTAATTACTAATAAATACCACTGTTTATGCACCATCAACGTTAGTTTCGGGTGAGGTTCTAGACCGGCAACATGCTTGGTGGATCATCTCTCAACATGACAGGGCTAGAAGCCCCTACGGAAAATTATGAAATGGGCGTGATTGATGTTTCTCTCCGTCGACAATTTTTTTTAATTGAATCAATTATCGAGTCGAAATTTGAAAGAAATGATCTAAGTACAAACAGCAGCCTGTATGATGGTAGAATTGTCGATTCCTTTATAAAATTTCATATTCCCGGGTCGGATAATGAAATGGTCGACTTGAGCTCGTTAACTGCAGAAGTGAAAATCCGTGTTAGAAATGCAGATGGAAACGCGTTGGCCGCCGCTGCACATGTTACACTCGTTGACGGATTTTTTCATCGCATGTTCCAGAGTCTTTCTCTATTCCTAAATGGTGTTCATTGTAAAAGAAACAGTTATACAGAACTACTAAATAATCTCAACGCCAATACATCCATGAACATATCCGATCTAAATAATAAAGGGTTGAATATGATGTATAAATAACTTCAAACACACATTCCAAATACCATCGTCGCAGTGAATTTTGCTAATCAAAACGAAAATGAGGTTTGGATTCAAGAAAGTGTACGTCACGGTATATATATGATGGGACCACTAAACTTTGATGTAGCCGGTAGCAACAGTTATCTATTGGATAATGACAACGTGAATATACGATTGGAGCAAGCAAAACCAAGTAGCGTTCTTCCAACACATGAAAATGAAGAATAACTCTATCTCCATTGATTCCGCCTCCAACGGGGTTGTTCCACATAAATTAGCCCTATTTTTCACTGATCAAGCGGCACATAACGAAGCATATGTTCGCAATCCAAATTACTTCCAGTATAACGATATCACAAACGTTAGCGTCGATGTAAACGGAAACTGCGTTACCAACATTAGGTCATCATTTTCCAGGCATACCATCAAACACTTTCGGTTCTAGGGACACGTAACGGCTCTCATCTCATCACAAGACAAATTTTCCCTGCAGGAAGAACTATATTTCTTAGAGATACAAGGCCAACCAACTCTGAAAATGTCATTAACCTAGAAAAAAGAGCGAGCATACGTATAACAGTGAATTGCGAAACTCTACCCTCTACGAATGAGATCTTGTTACTGGTAAATTATACAATCGGTGTCGTCCAAATGAATTCGGCAAGGAGGGTATTCCCCAACTATTTACAGTAAACATGGATAATAAGCAAATTGAAAATATATCGAAGAGCGATCCAATTATAAAACGTTCCTATATAGGGTGTTTTGCTGAAAACAGAATGCCCATGCATCCAATGAACGGCTACATAATTGTTAACAGCAAAAGCGATCCTAATATAATGGGTCATTGGATCCTAATATTCAAAAACGATACCAAACACTATCTTTCGATTTGTTTGAGTTTAATCCAAAAAAATATGGAGGAAATATAGCATCGTACTATAATACTCAGGCAAAAATACAACTTGTACTACAGAAATCAATCCAAAATGATCAAGCCTTGGTTTGTGGACCTTACTGTCTCTACTTTGCGTATTATCTGTGCCAAAATATACCCGTTAAAAAGATAATCGAACGGTTCTCCGATAGCGAACGACGTAAAAATGATACCAAGGTTGAAAAATTCATCATGAACGTGTCTGGAAATCAACATTCGTGCAAGCAGAACATGTGTGGGGTTTTAATCTTTAATACAGAATGTAAATTATTTTGTATGAAACTGTTAGATTTATTATCAATAAAAATTATCTTATAAATGTATGTTAGCATTATTCCTAAGCACTCAGAGGACTAGCATTGAAATAGCACATATGCAACATGACATGCAATGAATTGCAATACAGTATGCCTAGCATTGCAAATGCGATAAAAAT
>SDVV010025543.1:0-12402 GCA_016164225.1 Gammarus roeselii | reverse complement strand
TAATTTTCCATTAAAAAGAAAAAATGAGTTAAGGACAGAAAGCTCTAGAAGACTCTTAAACTGAATTTGGTTTAGACCTAAAACTAGATTGTTAACTTGGTCAAAAAAGAAACGGAGACAAATTTCGATGGTTTCATGCAAAGGTATGTTCGTGAACAAATTTTCGATATCGAAAGAGGCCATACAATATTGGTCAGCATTTGGGAAATCAGTTATCTGTTCGACAAATGAATAAGAATTATCAACTGTAAATTCATTTGTAGTCAATGGGGCCAGGACCGGGACTAAATACTTGGCTAAACGGAAGCTAGGTGTGTTATAAGCAGCAAATATGGGTCTAAACTGAAATTTAGTACAAAAATCTGGTTTATGAACTTTAGGTAATCCGTACAATATACCAGGACCCGACCCGGTAACAAAAAGTTTCATATAAATTTCATCGGAGAGCACCTTTAAATTTTGAAGTTTGCGTAACAAGTTGTTTACTTTATCCTCCAACTTCTGTGAAAATTTGGGAATCGATTCAGACACCTCCAAAAGGTAGAGGGGTCGTTATCCTTGACAAACCAACAATACCTAGCTAGCATGACAGCTATTGTTTCTGACGGTAACAAGTTTTTCTCCCATCTAGATAACCGGCAGCCTTATTTTCAATTAACGCCCCTGGCCCTGCTCTCAACTACCGTCACTAGCCTTGGTCTCGATTAACGCCCACAGCCCCGCTCTCGATCACCTCTACAAGCCCTACTCTCACTTAACGCCACTAGCCCTGCTCTCAACTAACGCTAATAGCACTGTTTTCAATTACGTCAACAGCCCTGCTCTCAATTAATGTCACTGCCCTGATCTCAATAAAATCCACTATCCCCGCTCTCAATTGATTCCCATAGCCCTGTTCTCTAATATCTCCATTACCACCACTCTCACTGAACGCCACTAGCCCTGCTCTCAATAAAATTATTATTATTATTTGCTTCAATGTTACACCGGAGTCCCAACGCGAAGTCAATGCAGACTCCCCCGTAGGGCGGTCATCTCAATAAAAAAAAACTACAATGCTTGCTCTCAATTAACGGCATCAGCCCTGCTCTCAATAACCACCATAACGCCTGCTCTGAAATACCGACATTAGGTCTGCTCTAAATTAACGTCACAAGCCAGGTTCTCAATTATCGCCAATAGCCTAGCCCTGCTCTCAATTGCCGCCATTTGCTCGGCCCTCAATTACCGCCAGTAGCCCCGCTCTCAATTACTATCAACAGACGCTTCTTCCCCGCCATTGCTCAGAGCGCCTGTTCGCCTGTGGTGATTACAGAAGAGATACTCCCAGTCCCTCAGCCTGTTTTGGTCGAGGTGATGGTCCCTTTTATTATTTATTGGATCGGTCAGGGCTCACTGAACCTGAAAACATATTTAAAAAGATGTGCCTAGGGGTCGTGCGATTCCGAGGAAGCACAGCAAGGGATGGCCTAACTCATGGATGACTTACTACTTCATGCACGTGTTTAACACACCTAACCTAAAACCAACATTGCGCAGTTTATTTTATATGTTATGGAAATTGTCGCATGAAACGTTTGCTGTTACTTTTTCGGGCAACAACAGTAGTTATATTTTCTACAATTGTCAAAACGTTAGCATATTTTCATCCAAATGTGAATGTTCATCTTGTTAGACAGGCACGCTTGGCCAGTTCGGCCCTTGTCAGGAGGAAGCACTTCCTGAAGGGGGCGCCGGCTGCAGTGGCAGGTCATGTTCCAATCACGTTAAATATAAATGCCACAGAATCGTTGGCCAGCCCGCATCCGGAATTTGTAACAGAAAGGATGGGGATGAAACTCCTACTGAGTTTTAGCTGCAGAGGGACGTCGCAATCAATAGTGAGTTATTAGGCCAGCGTGTGACGTCGCAGTCAATAATGAGTTGTCAAGTCACCGTGTGACGTCGCAGTCAATAATGAGTTGTCAAGTCACCGTGTGACGTCGCAGTCAATAATGAGTTATTAAGCCAGCGTGTGACGTCGCAGTCAATAATGAGTTGTCAAGTCACCGTGTGACGTCGCAGTCAATAATGAGTTGTCAAGTCACCGTGTGACGTCGCAGTCAATAATGAGTTATTAAGCCAGCGTGTGACGTCGCAGTCAATAATGAGTTGTCAAGTCACCGTGTGACGTCGCAGTCAATAATGAGTTGTCAAGTCACCGTGTGACGTCGCAGTCAATAATGAGTTATTAAGCCAGCGTGTGACGTCGCAGTCAATAATGAGTTGTCAAGTCACCGTGTGACGTCGCAGTCAATAATGAGTTGTCAAGTCACCGTGTGACGTCGCAGTCAATAATGAGTTATTAAGCCAGCGTGTGACGTCGCAGTCAATAATGAGTTCCCAAACCACAGTTTGACTTCAAAGTCAATAATTAATTCCTAAGCCACCGTATGACCCCACAGTCAATAATAAGATCTCAAGCCACCGTATGACTCCACAGTCAATAAGGAGTTCCCAAGTCCCCGTGTGACCTCAAAATCAATATTGAGTTCCCAAACCACCGTGTGACTCCAAAATCAATATTGAGTTCCCAAGCCACTGTGTGACTACAAAGTCAATTCTGAGTTCCCAAGTCACCGTGTGACTTCACAGTCAACAATGTGTAGCTAAGCCACCGCGTGACAGTCAGTAATGAGTTCCAAGCCACCGTGTGACTCCACAGTCAATCATGTGTTGCTAAGCCACCACGTGACAGTCAGTAATGAGTTCCAAGCCACCGTGTGACTCCACAGTCAATCATGTGTTGCTAAGCCACCACGTGACAGTCAGTAATGAGTTCCAAGCCACCGTGTGACTCCACAGTCAATCATGTGTTGCTAAGCCACCACGTGACAGTCAGTAATGAGTTCCAAGCCACCGTGTGACTCCACAGTCAATCATGTGTTGCTAAGCCACCACGTGACAGTCAGTAATGAGTTCCAAGCCACCGTGTAACTCCACAGTCAATCATGTGTTGCTAAGCCACCGCGTGACAGTCAATGATGAGTTCCAAGCCACCATGTGACTCCACAATCAATAATGTGTTGCTAAGCCACCGCGCGAAGGCTGGTCGTGCTTGCTTGCAGTCCCTGCTCGATGTTAAAGGTTGCCCCGCCATCACTGATGACAATCATGACCTTGTTCTCTCCTGTCTCACTTAATCTACTATCTCCTATCTCTCCTATCTTACTTCATCTGTTCTCTCCTATCTCGCTTCATCTGTTCTCTCCTATCTCGCTTCATCTGTTCTCTCCTATCATGCTTCATCTGTTCTCTCCTATCTCACTTCATCTGTTCTCTCCTATCTCACTTCATCTGTTTTCTCCTATCTCGCTTCATCTGTTCTCTCCTATCTCACTTCATCTGTTCTCTCCTATCTCACTTCATTTGTTCTCTCCTATCTCACTTCATCTGTTCTCTCCTATCTCACTTCATCTGTTCTCTCCTATCTCACTTCATATGTTCTCTCCCATTTCACTTCATCTGTTTTCTCCTTTCTCACTTCATCTGTTCTCTCCTTTCTCACTTCATCTGTTCTCTCCTATCTCACTTCATCTGTTCTCTCCTATCTCACTTCATCTGTTTTCTTCAATCTCACTTCATCTGTTCTCTTCTATCTCACTTCATCTGTTCTCTCCTATCTCACTTCATCTGTTCTCTCCTATCTCACTTCATCTGTTTTCTCCCATCTCACTTCATCTGTTCTCTCCTATCTCACTTCATCTGTTCTCTCCTATCTCACTTCATCTGTTCTCTCCTATCTTACATCATCTGTTCTCCTATTTCACTTCATCTGTTCTCACCTATCTCACTTCATCTGTTCTCTCCTATCTCACTTCATCTGTTCTCCTCTATCTCACTGCATCTGTTCTCATATCTCACATCATCTGTTCTCTCCAATCTCACTTCATCTGTTCTCTCCTATCTCACTTCATCTGTTCTCCTCTATCTCACTTCATCTGTTCTCTCCTATCTCACTTCATCTGTTATCTCCTATCTCGCTTCATCTGTTCTCTCCTATCTTACTTCATCCGTGCTCTCCTATCTCGCTTCATCTGTTCTCTCCTATCTTACTTCATCTGTTCTCTCCTATCTCACTTCATCTGTTCTCTCCTACCTCACTTCATATGTTCTCTCCTATCTCACTTCATCTGTTCTCTCCTATCTCACTTCATCTGTTCTCTCCTATCTCACTTCATCTGTTCTCTCCTATCTCACTTCATCTGTTCTCTCCTATCTCGCTTCATCTGTTCTCTCCTATCTCGTTTCATCTGTTCTCTCCTATCTCATTTCATCTGTTATCTCCTATCTCGCTTCATCTGTTCTCTCCTATCTTACTTCATATGTTCTCTCCTATCTCACTTCATCTGTTCTCTCCTATCTCACTTCATCTGTTCTTTCCTATCTCACTTCATCTGTTCTCTCCTATCTCACTTCATCTGTTCTCTCCTATCTCACTTCATCTGTTCTCTCCTAACTCGTTTCATCTGTTCTCTCCTATCTCACTTCATCTGTTCTCTCCTTTCTCCCTTCATCTGTTCTCCTATCTCACTTCATCTGTTCTCTCCTATCTCACTTCATCTGTTCTCTCCTATTTCACTTCACTTCATGTTGGACGACGCATTAGTTAACCATGTTCTTTCATTTTCTCTATCACTTTCCCTGTTATATTTTGAGAGCACGGTAATGGGATGGCAACGGGCCGGCTTGGCTCTTTCCTCCTCGTTCTCTCTCCCTTTCAGCGTGATCGTGAAGCTTCAGGAAGCTCATTCGGATGGACATAATTGTCTGTAGGAATCTTGAGCTCTCTTATGCCCCTGATTTCTCACTCTCCCGCTTGCTTCATCTCTTGTTAATCACTTCCTGAGATCCTTTCACTCCTTGATGACTGAAAAGGTCCTAGTCATATAACATAGCAAATAGTCCTTCAAGAGACATCTGTTCTCTCCTCCAGATTGTGTACTCCAACGTTCTCAAACAGAGAAGGGGATGAATTTAATCATTCACCCGCCGAATTTATCCGGTCTTTCCATAGGGGATTGAATTCATCACTGGCGAACGCCTCTTGCCTGCAAAGTGTTTATATGTATCCGGGGTGTGATTCAGCTGTCCTCAAGCAACGAACATTCCTAGATGGTCTAAGGATGTTGCCAAAAAGGTCCTAAGCTATCCTCAAACAAGGAACATTCCTGGATGGTCTATGGATGTCACCAGAAAGGTCCTTAGCTGTCCTCAGACAAAGAACATTCCGAGATGGTCTAGAGATGTTGCCAGAAATAGCCTCAGCTGTCCTAAGGCATAGAACATCCCTAGATAGTTGAGGTCCTACGCTATCTTCAGGCAAAAAACATTCGTAGATGGTCTAATAATTTGACCAGAAAGGTTCTAAACTATCCTCAAGCAAAGAACATTCCTGGATGGTCTAGGGATGTTGTCAGAAAGGTCCTAAGCTGTCCTCAGGCAGAGAAAATTTCTAGGTGGTCTAAGGATGTTGCCAGAAAGGTCATTAGTTGTTCTCAGGCAAAGAACATTCCTAGATGGTCTAGGGATGTTGCCAGAAAGGTCCTAAGCTATCCTCAGTCAAAGAACATTCCTAGATGGTCTAGGGATGTGGCTAGAAAGGTCCTAAGCCGGCCTTAGGCATAGAACATTCCTAGATGGTCTAGGGATGTAGTCAGAAAGAGCCTAAGCTATCCACATGCCAAGAACATTCCTAGATGGTCTAAGGATGTTGCCAGAAAGGTCCTCAGCTGTCCTTAGGCAAAGAACATTCTTAGATGGTCTAGGAATGTTGCCAGAAAGGTCCTAAGCTATCCTCAAGCAAGGAACATTCCTAGATGGTCTAGGGATGTTGCCAAAAAGGTCCTCAGCTGTTTTTAGGCAAAGAACATTATGGATGGTCTAAGCATGTTGCCAGAAAGGTCCTAAGATGTCCTTAGGCATAGAACATTCCTAGATTGTCTAGGGATGTTGCCAGAAAGATCCTAAGCTATCCTCAGGCAAAGAACATTCCTAAATGGTCTAGGGATGTTGCCAGTAAAGGTCCTAAGCCGACCTTAGGCATATAACATTACTAGATTGTCGAGAGATGTAGTCAGAAAGGATCTCATCTATCCTCAGGCCAAGAACCTTCCTAGATGGCCTAAGGATGTTGCCAAAAAGGTCCTTAGCTGTCCATAGGCAAACAACATTCTTAGATGATCTAGGGATGTTGCCAGAAAGGCTTAAGCTATCCTCAGGCAAAGAACATTCCTAGATGGTCTAGGGATGTTGCCAGAGAGGTTCTAAGCCGGCCTTAGGCATAGAACATTCCTAGATGGTCTATGGATTTTGCCAGAAAGGTCCTCAGCTGTCCTTAGGCAAAGACCATTCTTAGATGGTCTAGTGAGGTTGCCAGAAAGGTCCTAAGCTATCCTCAAACAAAGAACATTCCTAGATGGTCTAGGGGTTTAGCCAGCAAAGTCCTAAGCTATCCTCAGGCAAAAAAACATTTATAGATGGTCTAGGGGTGTTGCCAGAAAGGCTTAAGCTATCCTCAGGCAAAAAACATTCCTAGATGGTCTAAGGATGTTGCCAGAGAGGTGCCAGCTGATCTGTGGATGTCCTGGACAGGTCAATATTTTGCCAGGCAAACTGGAAGCTAAAACTATTATTTTATTTACATTTCTGACTAATATTGATTCGATACCATGTCATCGGACAAGGTATCGAATCAATACTGAGAATGAGAGCCAATCATTACCGTCAGGATGAGAGCCTATCCATGCCAGTAGGATGAGAGCTAATCCTTGCCATCAGGATGATAGCCAATTCTTGCCAGTAGGATGAGGGCCAATCCTTGCCAGCAAGATGAGAGCCAATCCTTGCCAACAGAATGAGAGCCAATTCTTGTCATCAGGATGAGAGCCAATCCTTGCTATCAGGATGAGGGCCAATCATTGCCAGTAGGATGACAGCCAATCCTTGACTCAGGATGAGAGCCAATCTTTGCATTCAGGATGAGAGCCACTCCTTGCCATCATGATGATAGCCAATCCTTGCCATCAGGATGAGAGCCAATCCTTGCCATCAGGATGAGAGCCAATCCTTGCCATCAGGATGAGAGTCAATCCTTGCCAGCAGGATGAGAGCCTATTCTTGTCATCAGGATGAGAGCCAATCCTTGCTATCAGGATGAGAGTCATTCCTTGCCATCAGGATGCGAGCCAATCCATGCCAGTAGGATGAGATTCAAACCTTGCCGTCAGGATGAGAGCAAATCCTCGCCATCAGGATGAGTGCCAATCCTTGCCGTCAGGATGAGAGTAAATCCTTACCATCAGGATGAGTGGCAATCCTTGCGAGTAAGATAAGAGCAAATCCTTGCCATCAGGATGAGTGCCAATCCTTGCCGTCAGGATGAGAGCAAATCCTTGCCATCAGGATGAGTGGCAATCCTTGCGATTAAGATAAGAGCAAATCCTTGCCATCATGATGAGAGCCAATCTTTGCCTCCAGGTGGTAACTTAGCAAACTCCTGAGGTGGTGACACGTTTTTTATACAACAAACTATGGAATTGCCTACGAAAAACCGTCCTACGATCCAATCTGTCATGAACTTCTCCTCGAGGGAATGCTTGTAGCCGTGTTTCAAACCCTTCTTGCATCCCCAATGTTGTAGTCGAAGTTAATGTTGAGTCTCTTTAAGTGTCTTCGACTGCATGTTGTGGTAGAAGTTTAAGTTGAGTCTCTTCAAGCGTCTCTCCGAAACAAAGCTAACAGAGTTAATAGCTTTATTTGATCCCACGCAGCTATTGGAAAAACACCGCTGAAGTTTCAAGGTCAGAGTTTCAAGATCAAAGTTTCAAGGATAAAGTTTCAAGCGCAGAGTTTCAAGGATAGAGTTTCAAGGTCAGAGTTTCGAGGTCAAAGTTTCAAGGATAAAGTTTCAAGTGCAGAGTTTCAAGGATAGAGTTTCAAGGGCAGAGTTTTAAGGGCGAAATTGCATGTGGGAATTGCAAGAGCAGAGTCAGTACGAGAAAAACAATGACGCGTTCATTACAAATCATCCAATTATTTTGATAAAACAAGTGGTCAGGTCAACATTTTCGCAAAGGAGAGTTACCAAGGCTGCGGAAGAAAGTGTTGTTCCCCCTTGGATGGCCTTATAGGCTGTGGAATAGACTGTTGCGTACCTAATGGATGGTCTTATTGGCTTCGGAAGAGACTGTTGCGTACCTTATGGATGGTCTTATATGCTGCGGAAGAGACTGTATCGTATCTTACGAATGGTCTTAAAGGCTGCGGAATAGGTTGTTGCGTACTTATGGATGGTCTTAAAGACTGCGGAAGAGACTGTTGCGTACCTTATGGATGGTCTTATATGCTGCGGAAGAGACTGTATCGTATCTTACGAATGGTCTTAAAGGCTGCGGAAGAGACTGTTGCGTACCTTATGGATGGTCTTATATGCTGCGGAAGAGACTGTATCGTATCTTACGAATGGTCTTAAAGGCTGCGGAATAGGTTGTTGCGTACTTATGGATGATCTTAAAGACTGCGGAAGAGACTGTTGCGTACCTTATGGATGGTCTTGCAGACTTCGGAAGAGACTGTTGCGTACCTTATGGATGGTCTTGCAGACTTCGGAATAGACTGTTGCGTACGTTATGGATGGTCTTACAGGCTACGAAAAAGACTGTTCGTACCTTATGTATGGTCTTACATGCTCCGGAATAGATTGTTGCGTACCTTATCGATGGTCTTATAAGCTGTGGAAGAGACTGTTGCGTAAGTGAGAGTTGCCAAGGCTACGGACGAGACTGTTGCTTACCTTTTGAATGGTCTTACATACTTCTTCCCCCATCACTCCCTCACCTAGCGAGTATTCCATTCAATTCTGGTCGCCATATCTTAGAAAATACGTTATTGAATAGTGAAGGATCAACAGAGAGATGCCAAACTCATCCTTTTGTTGCCGTTTTACTCTAGACGCGAACGAAGTGGCCAGGAATAAGGGAGACCAAATCGTTGGTAAGCGTGTGTCTCACTCGACATCACGCGCCATTTCTTCGCGAATAGAGTGGTCGGAAAATGGAACAAACTTCCAGCGGAAGTTGTTAACAGCAATACAATCGAAACGTTCAAGTCCCGACCCAACAAATTCTATCAGAATCGCCAACATATCGCTTCCGGTGTTCGCACGCTCGCCAGCATATTTGCAAAAAGGCGTCCGGCATTGACACCCGCACTAGCTCGGTAAAAAGGTGCCAGGCACTGGTACCTGCCCATTGCAAAACAATGTCCAGCAATGGCACCAGTCAGAATGGTTTAACGAGAAATGAAAGTTTCGAGTATCATCGTTTAATGCTATTTCCTACTACAACCTCTCTCTTTCTTGATCTTTTATTAGAGGAATTAAACAGGCACAAGATTTTTCCGTGGACGTTCTACTTCAGAACTAATCCACATAACGTCAAAAGGCAACTAAGTTTGGGCCAAAAGGCCTGTAGACTCCTTTTAGCACTTGTAAACACCTCCCCCTCACTCTTCACACTCGATTTTTCCCCCTCACCATTCCCTGCCCACTCCTCAAACCCACCCTCCTTCCTCCTCACCACTACCTCACCACTCCCTCACCACCCCTCACTCTCATCCCTCCTCCCGTCCTCGTCCTCCTTCCCACGCGCGTTCGCACTCTTCACACCAGATTTATTGCGGCGCCCTATTCAAAATGCTGAATAAATTTCCGTCTATTGACAGTGAGGAACTGAAATATGTTATCCTTTAACCGAAGCATGTTTACTCGTGCCTACCAATGGAGCCTGAATGGAGGAGCCGCGTAGCTGTTATGTCTTATGCAAAGGAAATGCAACGAACGAATAAAACTCTACAAATGCTCCCATGTTATTCTCTTGTTGATACACATTCTCGGGGCCTTAAGAATGGGCCTTTGAGGGTGGGGTGGCTATTCAAGAGTAGTTGGATGAGGAGGAGAAGAGAGAGCAGCGTATGTGGTAGGCAAACTTGATCTCCAGGGATACTATGCCTTTAGCTTCACTATGAATCATCTTGTGGTTTTCACACATCCTTGTTTCTCCGTTACAGGGCAGTGGTGTTGGTGATGCTCTATATCCTTGTTTCTCCGTTACAGGGCAGTGGTGTTGGTGATGCTCTATATCCTTGTTTCTGCGTTACAGGGCAGTGGTGTTGGTGATGCTCTATATCCTTGTTTCTGCGTTACATGGCAGTGGTGTTGGTGATGCTCTATATCCTTGTTTCTCCGTTACAGGGCAGTGGTGTTGGTGATGCTCTATATCCTTGTTTCTCTGTTACAGGGCAGTGGTGTTGGTGATGCTCTATATCCTTGTTTCTACGTTACAGGGCAGTGGTGTTAGTGATGCTCTGTATCCTTGTTTCTGCGTTACAAGGCAGTGGTGTTGGTGGTGCTCTATATCCTTGTTTCTCCGTTACAGGGCAGTGGTGTTGGTGATGCTCTATATCCTTGTTCCTGCGTTATAGGGCAGTGGTGTTAGTGATGCTCTATATCCTTGTTTCTCCGTTACAGGGCAGTGGTGTTGGTGATTCTCTATATCCTTGTTTCTGCGTTACAGGGCAGTGGTGTTGGTGATGCTCTATATCCTTGTTTGTGCCTTACAGGACAGTGGTGTTGGTGATGCTCTATATCCTTGTTTCTGCGTTACAGGGCAGTGGTGTTAGTGATGCTCTATATCCTTGTTTCTCTGTTATAGGGCAGTGGTGTTGGAAGCCTCTATATCCTTGTTTCTCCGTTACAGGGCAGTGGTGTTGGTGATTCTCTATATCCTTGTTTCTGCGTTACAGGGCAGTGGTGTTGGTGATGCTCTATATCTTTGTTTGTGCCTTACAGGACAGTGGTGTTGGTGATGCTCTATATCCTTGTTTCTGCGTTACAGGGCAGTGGTGTTAGTGATGCTCTGTATCCTTGTTTCTCTGTTATAGGGCAGTGGTGTTGGAAGCCTCTATATCCTTGTTTCTGCGTTACATGGCAGTGGTGTTGGTGATGCTCTATATCCTTGTTTCTGCGTTACAGGACAGTGGTGTTAGTGATGCTCTATATCCTTGTTTCTCCGTTACAGGGGAGTGGTGTTGGTGATGTTCTATATTCTTGTTTCTGCGTTACATGGCAGTGGTGTTGGTGATGCTCTATATCCTTGTTTCTGCGTTACAGGGCAGTGGTGTTGGTGATTCTCTATATCTTTGTTTCTGGGTTACAGGGCAGTGGTGTTGGTGATGCTCTATATCCTTGTTCCTGCATAACAGGGCAGTGGTGTTGGTGATGCTCTATATCATTGTTTCTACATTACAGGGCAGTGGTGTTGGTGATGCTCTATATTCTTGTTTCTGCGTTACAGGGCAGTGGTGTTGGTGAGGCTCTATATCCTTGTTTCTGCGTTACAGGGCAGTGGTGTTGGTGATGCTCTATATCCTTGTTTCTCCGTTACAGGGCAGTGGTGTTGGTGATGCTCTATATCCTTGTTTCTGCGTTACAGGGCAGTGGTGTTGGTGATGCTTTTTATTCTTGTTTCTGCGTTACAGGGCAGTGGTGTTGGTGATGCTTTTTATTCTTGTTTCTGCGTTACAGGGCAGTGGTGTTGGTGATGCTCTATATCATTGTTTCTGCGTTACAGGGCAGTGGTGTTGGTGATGCTCTATATCCTTGTTTCTGCGTTACAGGGCAGTGGTGTTGGTGATGCTCTTTATTCTTGTTTCTCCGTTACAGGGCAGTGGTGTTGGTGATGCTCTATATCCTTGTTTCTGCGTTACAGGGCAGTGGTGTTGGTGATGCTCTTTATTCTTGTTTCTGCGTTACAGGGCAGTGGTGTGGGTGATGCTTGTTTTTTTTAGTGGTGATTCAAAACTATTTTCCTAATTATCGTCGCTGGACAATTACAAGCAAGAATTATTTCGATTTTTAAACTGTGTTCTTTAATCAAAGTTTGACAGTGAATCGAATAAATAAGAATATCTCATTGTTCAATCCCATTACCATTGCAGACATGTATTTTGATGCTTACAGTGGCTTGTCTTTGCAGACATGTATTTTGATGCTTACAGTGGCTTGTCTTTGCAGGCATGTAGTTTGATGCTTACAGTGGCTTGTCTTTGCAGGCATGTAGTTTGATGCTTACAGTGGCTTGTCTTTGCAGGCATGTAGTTTGATGCTTACAGTGGCTTGTCTTTGCAGGCATGTAGTTTGATGCTTACAGTGGCTTGTCTTTGCAGGCATGTATAGTGATGCTTCTAGGGACTGGCCACTGCAGGCATGTATAGTGATGCTTCTAGGGACTGGCCACTGCAGGCATGTATAGTGATGCTTCTAGGGACTGGCCACTGCAGGCATGTATAGTGATGCTTCTAGGG
>SDVV010025542.1:0-12402 GCA_016164225.1 Gammarus roeselii | reverse complement strand
TATATGTACACAGGTGTAGGTTATACCTTGAACATTTTTTCCCGCTGCACGGCAATGGAGAACCAGATACATAAAAAACAAAGCATTCAGGTAAATCCCGTACTAACATCCGCGTCATAATATCGAAACAAAACACAATAAAACACACCTGTTTTCGCGGTTTATTGCATGTACGAGGACCGTTCAAGTGTAACACACGAGGACATTGTCTATTGCATGTACGATGACCGTTCAAGTGTGACACACGAGGACATTGTCTATTGCATGTACGAGGACCGTTCAAGTGTAACACAAAAGGACAATGTCTATTGCATGTACGAGGACCGTTCAAGTGTAACACACGAGGACAATGTCACTTGCATGTACGAGGACCGTTCATGTGTAACACACGAGGACAATAGGACTGTAAGTGTTACGCGACGCGTTTAGCAGGGCTCATCACAGAACACGCACTCATCGAACCAAGGAGGAGCCATTCACTGCCCCTCACCGACTCGTCCTGAATCAGGTCCCGACTGTGGAACAATTCATCAGCCCATACACTACATATACGGCATATTGGTGTAGGAATGTTGGCCCTCGTATACCGGCCTTGACACCAAACGATGATACCATCTCCACTGCCATATTTCATACTCATAATCGGGCAACTAAATGCAGGTAGTTGCAATTAATATACTATCAATATTGCAAGCTAATGCCAGCATAGAAGCGTCCTCGTCCCCCGCCAGCATATCTCCCCTTTAATGCGTCATAATAGCAATGCCAATAGGGAGGCCAAACATGCGGGGGATCATCACGCGGAAAAATAACTATTTATGTATTAAAAGCCGTAATTGCCCCAATGTACTGAATCTGTAGAAACAAGAGTGCTTGTTAGATCACGTGGATTGTGCATCCAAGTATATTGTGAAATCCTGACGATGAAACATTTCGTGACAATGACTATACAAAAAAGGCAGAATTATCGCTCGGAAATTTACATTTTTCAAATTATGTAGGTCACATAGTAATTTCCACACAGCACTAATTGCACAAGAAACATGTAAATTCATGTATATATTTAAATGGAGGAGTTACTCCTCAACGATTTTTTTTCGTTTCCCAATTTGTCTGGCTGCCGTACATGCCAAGTGACACAGAAATATTGCGGCGCCCGCAGTTGATGTCGTATGATTTATTGTAGTTGCAGCAAGGAAGTTACAGGCCTGTTGGAGCAATCAGGACGGGGTAACATTGGGTGATAGTACAGGCGAGAACCACGTCAATCGGTGATGACGGGTGATAGTACAGGCGAGAACCACGTCAATCGGTGATGACGGGTGATAGTACAGGCGAGAACCACGTCAATCAGTGATGTCGGGTGATGGTACAAAAGAGAAGCACGTCAATCGGTGATGCCGGGTGATAGTACAGGCGAGAACCACGTCAATCGGTGATGACGGGTGATAGTACAGGCGAGAACCACGTCAATCAGTGATGTCGGGTGATGGTACAAAAGAGAACCACGTCAATCGGTGATGCCGGGTGATAGTACAGGCGAGAACCACGTCAATTGGTGATGCCGGGTGATGGTACAAAAGAGAACCACGTCAATCGGTGATGTCGGGTGATGGTACAAAAAAGAACCTCGTCAATCGGTGATGCCGGGTGATAGTACAGGCGAGAACCACGTCAATCAGTGATGCCGGGTTATGGTACAACAGAGAACCACGTCAATTGGTGATGCCGGGTGATGGTATAAAAGAGAACCACGTCAAACGGCGATGCAAGAACTACGTCAATCGGTGATGCCGGGTGATAGTACAGGCGATAACCACGTCAATCAGTGATGTCGGGTGATGGTAGAAAAGAGAACCACGTCAATCGGTAATGCCGGGTGATAGTACAGGCGAGAACCACGTCAATCAGTGATGCCGGGTTATGGTACAACAGAGAACCACGTCAATTGGTGATGCCGGGTTATGGTAAAAAAGAGAACCACGTCAAACGTTGATGCAAGAACCACGTCAATCGGTGATGCCGGGTGATAGTACAGGCGAGAACCACATCAATCAGTGATGCCGGGTGATGGTACAACAGAGAACCACGTCAATTGGTTATACCGGGTGATGGTACAAAAGAAAACCACGTCAATCGGTGATGCCAGGTGATGGTACAAAAGAGAACCACGTCAATCGGTGATGACGGGTGATAGTACAGGCGAGAACCACGTCAATCAGTGATGCCGGGTGATGATACAGAAGAGAACCACGTCAATCGGTGATGCCAAGTGATGGTACATAAAAGAACCACGTCAATCGGTGATGCCTGGTAATGGTACAAAAGAGAACCACGTCAATTGGTGATGCCGGGTGATGGTACAAAAGAGAACCAGGTCAATCGGTGATGCCGGGTGATAGTACAGGCAAGAACCACGTCAATCAGTGATGCCGGGTGATGGTACAAAAGAGAACCACGTCAATAGGTGATGCCGGGTGATGGTACATAAGAGAACCACGTCAATCGGTGATGCCGGGTGATGGTACATAAAAGAATCAGGTCAATCGGTGATGCCGGGTGATGGTACAAAAGAGAACCACGTCAATCATGGTGCCGGGTGATAGTACAGGCGAGAACCACGTCAACCAGTGATGCCGGGTGATGGTACAAAAGAGAGCCACGTCAATCGGTGATGCCGGGTGATAGTAGAGGCGAGAACCACGTCAATCAGTGATGCCGGGTGATGGTACAAAATAGAACCACGTCAATCGGTGATGCCGGGTGATAGTACAGGCGAGAAACACGTCAATCAGTGATGCCAGGTGACGGTACAAAAGAGAACCACGTCAATCGGTGATGCCGGGTGATGGTACGTAAGAGAACCACGTCAATCGGTGATGCCGGTGATAGTACAGGCGAGAACCACGGCAATCAGTGATGCCGGGTGATGGTACAACAGAGATCCACGTCAATCGGTGATGACGGGTGACAGTATACAAGCGAATCACGTCAATCGGTGAAGCCGGGCGATGGTATAAAAGAGAACCACGTCGATCGGTGATGCAAGAACCACGTCAATCGGTGATGCCGGGTAATAGTATTGAAGAGAACCACGTCAATCAGTGTTACCGGGTGATGGTACAAAAGAGAACCACGTCAATCGGTGATGACGGGTGATAGTATGAAAGAGACTTACGTCAATCGGTGATGCCAGACTTGGAATAAACAAGAATTGTCGACATAATTTATTTATGATTATAAGAAAATAAAGTTGAATTCCCACCCACAACAATTTTACGCCATCAAGAAAGGTGTAAGACACACAAATTAAATAATGTTCTATTGGAGGATTGGTTTCAAAATAACTGAGAATTCGAATAAGGAGAAAAATTCATTTCATCAAGGAACACAATGAAAACTTTTACTTTATATATTTAAGCGTACGGATGCAAAATCATGCTTTATTCGATGAACAAATTGCAAACGTCGAGGCTAGTGGCAGGAAAACTTTGTACCTGGGTCATGAGAATCTTTCTATCAAGAAATATAAGGACAATTCTGACTTTTTGGAACAAATTAATCCAATCAGTTTTAGACTCTTGCTCTTCTCTCTGAATGCCACAAAAATGGAACAATTTGGAAAGACTTGAAGCAGTGCAAAGGAGCTTCACCTCAAAAATTACAGAGGTAAAGGAAATGGATTATTATGACCGATTGAATGCCTTGAGGTTATTCATGCACGGTATGAAGAAGTTCTGAAAAAATCACGGTCATGCGTATGGAGAACTCTGGAGGGGTTCTCGGTCAATGTCTCTAGAAGAAGGTAATGAAAGTGACAATGAGGAACCAGGCAAGGATGGCAGAATGTGTTACATCGAACTACTAGAACTGATGCGCGGCAAAATGATGCAAGTTGCATTTACCAGTTTTAGGTGTTTTGGGCACCTCTCTTACTAAATGGAATGCCACTGGAGATCCGTGAGAACAAGCATGGGCCGCAATTGGCAGCCGAAACAAACAGCTTGAGATTGAAAAGTAGATTGAACAGGTACCTCAGCTGTGTTCTTGATCTACCTCTTTTCAGTGGATACCCTCACTGCACAGCTCTCTGATCGAACGCGACGCCGAGCCGGGATCCGACCGGCGAATGCGACCAGATGCAAATGCTGATGCCACAGCACACGAGGGGACCCGCTACGCATCGAAGAGTATTCCAGTAAGTATATTGCATGACGTTATTACTGAACAACTGTAGGACAAGGCGCTAGACATTATTTCTCGGATTCTTGATTCAACTTAACAAGGTTCCCAACGCTCTCCAACACCTCGAATTTTGAGCACAAATTTTCATTTTAGAACACCTATTAACAAGACCTTTTAATAAACGACGTATTTCATGCGATGGTATATCGAAAACTCTACAAGGAAAGTCTAATAAAGTGAAACATTTTTTTTTGTAGAGGAAAAATTCAAATTTATTTAAAACATTTAATTTAAAAAATTGTCAACCCTCGCAAGAGCTTTCAAAGGATGCACGACACATCTTGAAAACTTCATAGCTGAATGAGAAGCCATATTCCTTTTAAAGACTGAAGATTTGATTTTTTTTAAACCATTCAATATATTAGTAGAAATTACGTTCCCTGTAAAACTGTAGTAGACGAGATTAGAAAAATAAATAACTTTTTAAAAACTTTTATTTATTTATTTTGAATTTCGAAAAAAACTCTTCATACTATTGTAGTAGTTCACGAGAGCATAACAAAATAGATTGCATGTTATGAAAACGCCTTGACTGTAGGAAGATTCCCGATTTTCGTTCGAGCGTTACAACGGACTAACGTATCGGACATCCATTTGTTTTCATCAGGTCCGAAGCCCCTTCGAATTAGGTACGACACACATCTTGCTAGAAAAAAAAAGTGAAACAACATGTATACCGCTATGGCTGAGAGACATTTTAGTAAAGCCCTGATAAAGTGCGACTATTGACAAATTCAAACCACATAAAACACAGATACTGCTCGAATTATCACGAAAATTATATAAAATATTTAGCAATGATCTACGAGGTTGAAATAAAATTGGATTCAATAAACGATGGAATAAATGAAGCGTGGTGCGGCAAATTGCATGATAGATAAGCGAGAATATTTCAGTATAAATAATTGGAAGCACAAAATTAGCTCTACAATGTGACTCTTTATTTGGGTAATGAAAGACCTCATTTCCCCTTCATTCACTCTACAATGTGACAATTTCTTTAGGTAATGAAAGACCTCATTTCCCCTTTACTCACTCTACAATGTGACAATTTCTTTAGGTAATGAAAGACCTCATTTCCCCTTTACTCACTCTACAATGTGACTTTCTTTGGGAAATGAAATCCCTCATTCACCCTTCCATACTTTTAAATGTGATACTTCTTTTTTAACGAATGAAAGCCGTCATTTCCCTCTTCATTCACTCTGCAATGTGACTTTCTTTAGGAAATGAAAGTAATTTCCCTTTCATTCACTCTATAATCTGACACTTTTTTAGGGAATGAAAGCCATAATTTCCCCTTCATTCACTCAGCAATGCAACACTTTAGTTAGAGAATGAAATCCCTCATTTCCCCTTCGTTCACTCTATAATGTGACACTTTCTTTAGGGAATGAAAGGCCTCATTTCCCCTTCCATACATTAACTCATTCATGCACATCAATTTACATATCTCTATTGGAAATACTTGTCTACCAACAAGCAGTGAAGGAAATATAAACGAGAATTTATGTCTTCCGAAAGAAGTAACTATTAAAAGAAATATCCGCCTCACTCAAACGAAGATCGGATTACAATTAGTATCATCCGTTGTCGACCTCTGGGAAGAAACGAGTGCTAATGCCGGTGAGGTGAACGACCTCTCGCTGTTCCAGCAAATATTTGATCTATATTCAAATCGCGCACCTGGTCTTGGTTCAAAGATAAAAATTATGAGCTGATTCACATTGCAGTCCTTTTCTGGCTATTCTTGTTAGGAATGGATCACAAAATTATATAAAATTACTGAGAATATATTACCATTTGCAATTCCCATACAAAAACTATGGGTTTCAGCGCCTCAAGTAAACAAAAATATTACGTAAGAAAAGCCTTTGATGCATGCCTGTATTCCTTATCAACAGATGCACAGGTCACAGAGGCACCAGACGACAATACTTCTATAAGGTATTCGCTGCGTGTGGACTGAAACCGTCGTACAACAACAAGTCTTCTCGTCAGCATTCATCGTGTTCGTACTCGTCGCCGCCCATCTATTCTTCACTGATCCGAACCACAACCATAACAACATCTCTTGTCAGAATTCCCTGTCGGTGTAGACTCTCCGTCCATATATTTTCCACTGATCTATTGACCAAGGGCTGTCGCTGCGAGTGCCTGACATTTCACAGACATTTAAGAGTCGAGAAGCGCCGGTGCCGGACTTGACCGCATCCATCATGCGCGATAACGACGCTAATCTTAGATCAGTCACACTGAGTCGGGTCTGCGCGACGGCCTGTTGTTGTTGCGTAGCCCTCGTTACTCCTGAGGAGCCACGGCCAGCGCGCAGCACTGCTGTTGTAACCATTACTGTACCATCGAGTGCATCAATAGAGATTATTATTTTTATTATTATTAAGCCCGGATAACAACCGACATGTGCATGTTGGCAACGTTACGACCGGCGCAGGCACGTATATAAGACCTACACTACTGAAGAGGTTGATGCTGACTCGCGAGCTTCCCTACAAATCGAACACCAACGTGATATTTTGATTGAGCCTGCCAGGTGCCATCGCTGGCTACAAAGTAATGACGTGCTCCACCGTAGCGGGCGAACCCCGGCATCGCAAACGGAGATTGTAAGGGACGTTCCCTATATTACTGCGCCCTCCTATTCTTCACTCACATCTCCCGTGCCACTCCACCACACCAACTGCTATCCTTTCTTCTCCTACCCTCCTCCTCTACTCTACACAACTCATGCAAATCTGTCTAACCATGCTTGAACACAGCCTTAACCCCCAACTTTCGCTGCCATTCCCGACCCTCTGCCCTAACACCAGCTCTACCTATCCCGCTAACTACTCCCATATTTTTCCCTCCACCATACATTCCTCCCCACACAATCAGCCTGCAATCAGTGCTTACTCATGCTTGCAGCACAACCCCAACCGCCAACTAACCTCAGCCCTACCTATCCATCTCACTACTCTCATATATTTTTCCTCCACCACCCGTTCCTCCCCATACCATCAGCCTGCAATCAGCGCTTCCTCATCATTTCCATGCCAAAAGCCCCCAATCAGCGCTCTCTCATCATCCGCATCGCAATACCTTCCAAGCAGCGCTTCCTCCTTCTAACCCTGCCAAAAGCTCACCGTTAACGCCTCCTCATTATCATCATTCCCAGACTTACAGCTCCCTGCCCCCGTCGTCTCATCATCCCCATACCAACAGCTTCCGTTCAGCCCCTCTTCATAGTCTTCACAACAAAAGCCCCTCGTCAACGCTTTCTCGTAATCTCGAAAAAGTGGCACACAATCTGTACCTCTCATCCTCTCTACAACAACAGCGCCCAGTCAGTACCCTTTCACCCCTAGTACTTCAACGGCAACGTGTCAGCGCCCACTCATCACCCTAAAAACAACGGCCACGCCACTGGCGCTAAGCTTCTTCCAATCACATCCGGAGCCATAAAAGATAATTGAAATATTCAAACGGCGACCCCCCTTTCTAGAAACTCACTTGGCAGCAAGACAGATTGACCAAATACGGCCAGCCCCCCTTCCATCTTAGGCAGTAAGGTTATGAACGGACGTCTCTTCAGCCATGTACTAAGCCAGGCTCGCGTACCAACAACAGTGGTTGAGAGCAGCCATTCAATTTCACCTTAGACAGGGTCTTTAAAATCAAGCGAGAGGACATCTAATAACAATTCCCGAAATCAGAAACAAAATAACATTACTTCGGTCCTAAATAACCTCAAATTACAGATAATGCCAACGCCCACAGATGGTCACTGCCTCATTCATGCCCTCAGCATATCATGGCAGTACCAAATTGGGTATTGTCCCGAACAAGACATCGACTCGTTACTGGGCGCTGCATTACACGAGGATAATAGAAACATGGACTACTATTCAGGTTTCATAAAAAAATAGTCACGACGATGCCTACCTGATATATACGGAACGGTTCTTCTAAAACAGAGACTACAATCATCCCTTGGGAGACCTGGTCACCACAATGCTGAGCAACGCTCTAGGACTTCAGATTGACATAGTTCAGGAATACGGTTTCGCCGACACAACAATGAAATCCACCAAGTCACACTTGAATAACAATCAGTCAGGTCTCGAGGTACTCATTCACCTAAAAGATCATCATTACAGTGCACTAGTACCTATGCAAAAATTCCTAAAATACCCCAAAGCAATCAGTAAACCTAATGATAGAATCTGCTGTTCCAATAAATTCACCCCTCGCCCTCCCACCCCCATGCATGATACACATGACACATGCATCTACGCAGAAAAACCCGCAGGACAGCGTCTATAAGAGCCAGAAACCCATCACAAGCAGCACCACCGTCATCGGTAGCAGCCACACAATTCGAAGCAATAATCATCGCAGAGCGCCCGCACACATGTGACTAGATGGCACTCGGGCCCCTCGTGAGCCGAGCGGCAAAGCGAACGAGCCTCGGGCAAAGGACAAGAACCACATACAAATAAAACACATAAGTGTGAGAAGTCTTTTGTCTAAGAAATACCAGATCAAGCTAATGCTAAGGAATGAAGATGTCCATATACTCTGTCTAACTGAGACATGGCTTGCACCCAACACGGACAGCAATTTGATTCAGCTAGATGGCTACGAACTGTTCAGAAATGACCGAGGTAAGAGAGGAGGCGGCGCTTGTATCTAAGCCAAAAATGAGTACATAACCAGGACATTGAAAGCGGCTGGAAACGGAGACGAAGTCGACGATGTTTGGATTACCTTCCAAGTAAAGAAAAGCAAATCCTTTATTGTCGGAGCCATTTACAGGCCACCCAAAGCCAGCAACCAGTCATTCAGCTACATAGAATCCAATATCCAGAGAGCAACTAATTTGAAAAAGAACATGTACGTCTTAGGAGATTTTAGCGACAATCAATTAAAGGCAAATAAATTGGGTTCAATTATTTTAAGACTAAAACTAGAACAGCTCATTGAGGAGCCAACTAGAAACACAAAAGAAAGTAGCTCATTGCTCGATCTGATAATCACGAACAATCAATCGTCTGTCCTGAACACCAACGTCTGTGAATATCTTGCCGACCATAAAGAAATTAGCTGCCTGATCAAGGTGCGTAGAGAAAAACGGAAACCCGTCATTTGGACGTATAGAACCAAAGAATACTACTCACGAGACTTGTTGAAACAAGAGTTATTAAACAGAGTATCATTGCTCAACAATATGCGTAATACGGACGATGTGAATACTCAATCGACCATTTTTGCAGAAACGTTCTCAGCGGCCCTCGACACAGTCACCAATAGTCACAAAGAAACTTACACGCCCTCCAGTCAGCTGGATGACTCCTGAACTCCATCAGGAGATGAAAATATAGATATATTTTCAAAGGTTTCTGAAAGGTCAGACAAACAAAAATGCAGAAAAAATTAACACTGACTCAAATAGCACGGATCTGACCGATAAATCGCGTGTTCTAAATGTCTTGCGAGTAGTTTGCCAACCGATGCGGAAACGCGAAAAGAAACTAATAGGCAAAGCAAAGAGAGATGCGCACCTTGCTCAATTAGAAAAAACAAAAAACAATCCGAAGCATACTTGGAACATCCTTGGGAACATTGTGCCCCACAAGAAACCAAAAAAAATACTTCAAATTATGAAAACCCTGCAGAAATAGCAGAATCATTCAATGAGGTTCTCGCTAACGTTGGAAAGCACACATACGAAAAGGTAATGAACTAACACAACAAAATTTCCTCGGAAATGCATAAGCTATTTCGGTTCACAGTTCCATCTCAAAACGACTCATCCACCAAGAAGGGCCAAATGTGGACACCAAGCCCGGTAAGCAGTTTGGAAATTGATACGGTTATTCATGAGCTTAAACATACAAATTCTTGTGGGAACGATGGAATAGCATTACAGTACCTCAAGGACGGGTTAGAAAATATTCTGCCATATCTCCAGCTGCTCATCAACTCATCCATTGCAACAAATACCTTCCCTCAAAATTGGAAACACACGCTAGTCAAAGCTATCCATAAAAAGGGGAGGTAAACGTCCCTTCAAATCATAGACCCATAAGCCTCCTACCAGTAACTTCAAAAGTCTTGGAAAAGATTATTGAACGTCATTTCCTTGACTACCTAGAAGAGGCAAGCCTAACTGAAGACGCGCTACTGAAAATCTCCGAACTCGTATACAAAGCTATAGACGAAAACAGTTTGTCATTACTCGTGCTGCTGCACCTCTCCAAAGCATTTGACAGTGTAAATCACGACTTTCTGCTGCAAAAACTGTTGCAACTGAACATTCAAACACCCTGGTTTGAAAGCTATCTAAGGTATCGGTCCCAGTCTGTCGTGTTAGATGGGAAGATAATCTCTTCTCCAAGACTGGTAAATTTCGAGGTGCCACATGGGTCGATTCTCGGACCGGTTTTCTTCCTTCTGTTTATAAATGACATAAACTGTGCAAACCCTCTCTACAACGTCAAAATGACATTATACGCAGACGATGTTCAATTGGTGTTCGTTAGTCCGGCAAACGAATTAGAAAAGCTGAAGAAGGATGCAGAAGCAGCGCTGACCCACATAAATGATTGGTATTCTTCAAATGGGTTAAAGGTGAATATAAGTAAAACACAGTGCATTATCCTGGGATCCAAAGCAAATACACGGAGAGTTCCCGAGAATTTTGCTGTTTAATGTATGGGCGCAAAAATTCTTCATGACAACAGAGTCAAAAGTCTGGGAGTGTGGCTTGATCCCAATATGACATTTGGACATCATGTTGATAAGCTCTGTTCCAAACTGAATGGTACACTCATGTTTCTCAGTCGAACGAAGAAACAACTAGACTTCAAGTCCAGAATTCTTGTAATCAATGCTCTGATCTTTTCACATTTAAACTACTCCCCTACCATATGGGGTAAGTGCACGAAAACATTACTTTGAGACATTCAACGTTGCATAAACTTCACCGCAAAAGTGGTTCACGATGGGAACTTTAGAAAGAGCGATCACGTGACATCAATTCTTAAGAAACTGGAGTGGCTGAACGACTAGAACCGAGTGAAGCAATACGAGTTTTTGAAATTCAGAACAAGCTCTCCTGTTCGTACTGTGTTGTGTTGACAATTCGAAAAGCGTTTCATCAACGATCAACAAGGAATGTAAATTATATTGACACAGAGTTCAGGAGAACAGAGATTGGGGCCAAACCTTTCACTATTTCAGGTCTAAAAAGTTTCAACAAGCTACCAGCTGACATTCAGAATTGCGCAACCGTATCTTCTTTCAAGCAGAAATATACCACTCTATTGCTTGCCCGCAGGCAGAGTCAAACAATTGATGACGATTACCACGAAACTGATAACCTATAATTATATTATCCAGCTCGCTCGGAGCATCAACACCATCACCCTGTCAATAAAACACAAACATAACCTCACATACCATGTTCCTCTGATCTGTCTTTGTATCTGTCTTCAAATAAGTGGTAACTGCCGACTCGAACACGGCTGCACTGTTGCCGAATCCTGCAACTTCACTTCAGCGTGCTCTGTCCCGATTGACTTTTATTATTATTATTATTATTATTATTATTATTATTATTATTATTATTATAATTATTGTTAATCTGGTTTCATGTTCATTTTGTTAGATAATACGCAGTTTAGATCTGTGTCTGTATCTGCCGATCGGTGTATTTTTATGCATAAATTCTGTCTGAAAAAAATACACCATACTGTTTATGTATGCTTCTATACATATGGATATACGTATGCATATGTATGTATATATGTGTGTATGTATATGTATATATGTGTGTATGTATATGTATATATGTGTGTATGTATATGTATATATGTGTGTATGTATATGTATATATGTGTGTATGTATATGTATATATGTGTGTATGTATATGTATATATGTGTGTAAGTGTGTAAGTGTGTATGTGTGTAAGTGTGTAAGTGTGTATGTGTGTAAGTGTGTAAGTGTGTAAGTGTGTAAGTGTGTAAGTGTGTATGTGTGTATGTGTGTATGTGTGTATGTGTGTATGTGTGTATGTGTGTATGTGTGTATGTATGTATGTATGTATGTATGTATGTATGTATGTATGTATGTATGTATGTATGTATGTATGTAT
>SDVV010025541.1:0-12402 GCA_016164225.1 Gammarus roeselii | reverse complement strand
GGGGGTGGACGGACGGACAGCTTTCAGATTATTCATATGGTATATGTTATATATGGTAATAGGTTAACTTTGGTATTTTTATCGCATTTCAATGCTAGGCATGCTGTATTGCAATTCATTGCATGTCATGTTGCATATGTGCAATTTCCATGCTAGTCCTCTAAGTGTTGAGTGATAACGATAACATAACAGTTACATAATAATTTACATGCAGTATTAAAGACTAAAACCGCACACATTTACTTCATGCACAAATTGTGATTTTCGAACACGTTCGCTGATGGAGAACCACTCGATTATATTTTTGACCGGTACATTTTGACATAGATGATACGCAAAGTAGAGACAGTAAGCTCCACAAACCAAAGTTTGATCGCTTTGGATCGGTTTCTGCGGTACAAGTTGTATTTTTGCATGAATATTATAATACGACGCTATAGTTCCTCTATATATTTTTGTACTAAACCCAAACGAATCGAAAAAGTAGTGTTTGTTATCGTTTTTAATATTAGGATCCAATTACCCATTTTATTAGGATCGCTTTCACTGTTAACAATCATATAGCTGTTCATTAGATGCATAGGTATTCTGGTTTCAGCAAAAACATCCTATACAGGCACGTTTCATGATTGGATCGCTCATGGATATATTTTCAATTTGATTATCATCAATGTTTAATATAGATACTTAGGGAATACCCTCCTTGACGAATTTATTTGGATGACACCGAGTGTATAACCGACACGTAGTGAGTGGATTTTTCCAATTCACTGTTATACGCAAGTTTGCTCGTTTATCTAAGTTAATGACATATTCAGAGTCGGTTGGTCTTGTATCTAGAACAAATATACTTCTTCCTGCAGGGGGAATTTTTCTTGTGATGAGAGGAGAGTTGTTACGCGTCCCTAGAGCCGGAAGTGTTTGATGGTATGCTTGGGCGCACTCTCTGAGAAACGATGATCTAATGTTTGTACGCAGTTTCCGTTTACATTGAAGATAACGTTTGTGATGTCGTTATGCTGGAAGTAATTTGGATTGCGAACATATGCTCCGTTATGAGCCGCTTGATCAATGAAAAATAGGGCTAATTTATGTTGAGCAACCCCGTTGAAGGGGGAATCAATGGCGATGGAGTTTTGACTGGTAGAAAACACGATTGTTTTGACAATAGGTCGATCGAACATGTATCCAATTATGTCATTGATTTTTGTGAGCGCTTTATTTAGATGAAGCAAAGCTGTACGGTACGGTATAACCTTTAACACCATAATTTGCATGAATCAACTAAATAGATGTATTCTTCATTGTCATATATAAGAAGAACGCAACTTGGTTTTGTCAGCGCCATTCGTTTATAAACGTTAACATTATCCAATAGATAACTGTTGCTACCGGGTACATCAAAGTTCAGTGGTCCTATCATATTTCGTTTTTATTAGCAAAATTTGCCGCGACGACGGTATCTGGAATGGGTGTTTGCAGTGATTTATTCATCATATTCAACCATTTATTGTTCAGATCGGAGCTTTTCATTGAGGTATAGGCGTTAAGATTGTTTAGTAGTCCTGTAAAACCGTTTCCTTCGCATTGAACACCATTTAGGAATAGAGAGTGTCATTGGAACATGCGATGAGAAAAATCCGTCAATGAGTGTAACATGTATAGCGGTGGCCAACGCGCTCAAATCTGTATTTCTAACACGGATTTTCACTTCTGCAGTTAACGAAATCAAGTCGACCATTTCATTATCCGACCGGGATTATGAAATTCTATAAAGGAATCGGCAATTCTACCATCATACAGGCTGCTGTTTGTGCTTAGATAATGTCTTTCAAATTTCGACTCGATACTTGATTCAATTAAATATTTCATGTTGACTCCCATTTCATAGTTTTCCGTAGGGGCTTCTAGCCCTGTCATGTTGATGAATGATCCGCCAAGCATGTTGTCTGTTTAGAACTTCACCCGAAACAAACGTTGATGGTGCATGAAAAGTGGTATTTATTAGTATGTAAAATGGACGACACGACTCCATCTTTCTTCCACGGTTCTTCTTTGATTTACGTTTTTTCGTTACTTTTCCTGCAACCTTGCCTCCAACCATGCTTTTCTTTACAACATTCTTGAGTTTAGCAATCTCCAGTTCCTTGATTGATTTTCGCATGTCTTTCTGTTCCGAGTAATCATTTGCCATGTTTCGAGCCATATCAGCAGCTGCAGGCAGTTCAGTCTTTCGTAGAAAAACAATGTACGCCCTACAAGACTGGCTATGGTTGAGAAGAATCCGCTACCCCTCTGGTACGATATCGGACATGTGAATATGTCAATATCATGTAAGCTGCCACCGCGTATTTTGTCACGTTTCGCGAATAAAGCTTCTTATTTTTCGTACGTCGGATATGCATATACCACCCTCATGATTGATAGTTACCAAATGACCTTATTTATATCCAGCGTTGTATTTATATGGCTCTAGCTTCCTTTAAAATGAAATACGCATAGGCTCGACCAACCATCCTTGAACGGGATGATACCGCCAACATCATCTCGTAGATCGATGGAAATGGAATCAATATGCATACGCTGTAATTTTTTATATCCGACATGTACACGCGTAAATGAATAAGATTTATTATTTGGAATAACTTCAACAATATTGACTTGCTTGTCGCCCATAGAACTGCGTGAAATAATATCTGCGTAAACGTTCATGAAGGGTACATTATCATTCATAAAGGACATTTTTTCGCTCACGGCAACTTCATCGACATTATATTTACGCATCGCTCCACTCATTAAATCAGCCGATCTATTTCCAACAGAGAACCAATTCACCGTAGCTTCAGTATATTTGAATTGCGACATGTTTTGTATAATAGAGGCATTGAATTTATGCTTTGTGTGGAACAATAATATTCAAACAATTTTCTTTCAGCTCTGACGATTTTTTCCCTTAACAGACTTTTTCTGATATAGATTTCTAGCTCGGAGATGTGTTCTTCCGATGTATTGCCTGAGATATTTTCTCTAGGAACAAGCAAAGCAGTTTCATGCCCGACTCTTTCATCGTTATCACTAAAATAGACTACGTAGGATACATTTTTGCACTGTTCATCGTGCATTTTTATCTTGAACCAGTCATTATAGAATATTTATTCAAGTCCTACGCTCCACTCTACCTGTAGCTGTATTCCTGGAAAATGTTGTTAGTAATACTTGAAGATGTGTTGCTTTGGTACGATTGGCTACTGCCCAGCGATGAGACATAGACAAAAAAGTCATCCGGTTCCTGCATCCTACACTAGGTCCTACGTCATACTGACAACAAACTGCTTTTAGGCATCAATATATACTCTAACTAGTTGGACAATGAAACATGTTCAAGAATATATTCATTCATTTACATATGTTCATATTAATAACATATTAAGAACATTTACAGAATAAAACCTTAAGACGTAGATGTACTTTCGTCATTCCGAGTATACTCACCAAAGACGGCCTCATCAATGTTTACATCAGTATCATCATCAACGACACATGGCTTCCTCTTTTTAGTGACGGTAGGTTCAAATTCAATGGATTTTTTGAGAATGTCTGGATGCCCATAGGCAAGAGTTGTGCACGCGTCGACACAGTAGCGCTTATTTTCAAAGTTATTCAGGCAATTTATAGTTGTGCGAACAGTTTGAAGCTGGCATGCTTGCGCGCGAATGTTGTGTATGGTCTCAAAGTGTGTGTATGTTTTCTGGTTTTAGATGTGTCTGTATTGTTCATGCCTCATTTTGACTTGTGTCTGGTAATTTACACCCCTAGCAGCTGATTTTGTGACGTCGGACTCGAGCAACATACTGTAACACTTTGATTGCAAGCACTCACTCGGGTAGTCGTCGGCTGTTTAGCTTTTCAGTTGTCCCATCTGTATTTTCTTTGCTTCATCGTACAAGGGATGATTTTTGGGGTAGTTAGAGAAGTCCATGTATTCAGCCAGAGGAGCTTGCCGGATTTCCG
Source organism: Gammarus roeselii (assembly GCA_016164225.1). NCBI lineage: Eukaryota > Metazoa > Arthropoda > Malacostraca > Amphipoda > Gammaridae > Gammarus > Gammarus roeselii. Next base: position 8,391 of record SDVV010025541.1, on the reverse strand, counting down.
TCTCAATGTCATCCCCACCTTTGAACTGGAGCAGCAACGGGTCTGTGTCAGAGTAGATGAGCGAGACGTTGTCACCGAATTTGGGTTTCAGAGTGTCATAAAAGAAGCTGTAGACGTTTTCTTCGGCTTTCTCAAGCACGTAGAATCCAACTTAGAGTGGGTGAACCATTCGGATATTTTTCTGCTTGAGGATCATGATGACTGTTTCAGGGCCGATGGTTTAGCAGTTTTTTAGGAGGGGTTTGCATCGTGTTTTCGGAACTCGTTGACTGTGCGCACGACCGTTGCCTCTAGGCTTCTGTTGAGCGGATTGAACAAAGCTTGCCGTATATACTATTTGATAAAAGCTTATATAGGGACTTTTCAGAGGAGTTCGTAGACTCATGACGTTTCTGGATATTTTTCATAATGAGGGATTTGAAGACTGATTCCTGTTTATTCGGCAAATTCAATGAGCCTCGGTGACTTCCAATCCTTGCCTGAGGAGTACTTGTAATAATTCCAGGGCCACGAGGTAGTCAGTTTACGATCTGCTCGTTCACTGTTTTTGAGATATCCCGAGCCTGCCAAGAGATTTTTGTGAAGAGCGAAACATCGTCCAAGCTGACTTCTTTGTGATGTAGCAGTATATTAGATTAGATTAGACTAGAGTAAGGAAAACAAACGAGCACAAGTGCTCATGCCGAGTGTTTCCTTTGAAAGAAGTGGAAGAAGAGTGTCAATGAGGCTTTAGAAATTCACGCAAACATACATAAAAAGAAAGGTTGTAGGGATAGAAAAGAAAGAAGCCACAACTACCATAACCACCATACTAGTTGCTACCCTACTACTACACGAGGCAGTTCAGCCCCGAAGAAGAAAAGGTCGAGTGTCGGGACGACAATTCATGAACGGGGCAAACAAGATGAGAAGTGAAGCTCGACCGTCGCATCTCAGGCGGTCGAGCAGCGACGGACACACCCAGACGCTTAGCGGCCTCCCACTTTTCCTCGAGCGCATGCCTGTCGGCTTGCCCCAGAGGTTGGGTCAGACGGACTTCAACTAGGTTTTGAATTTACTTCGAAGGAGCATATGGGTATTTAAATTTTGACAAGTATGTGCACATTTGGAAAGAGCACCGCACCCAGTTGCCCAGGTAGTGATCCTCCCTCATGCGCTCAGAAGATTGTGTCTTCTGTACGCAAGTGCGACGTCAGAGTTATCTCTCCTAAGGATTGACCTGCTCCTGGCTGATCTAGAGTCTAGGTCGGAATTTTCAAAAAAATGTCGTTAAATTGTGATAAGTGCCCAGTTTCCTGAGTTTGGTTCTCCCTAGTGTTCAGTATAGTAAGTCTCTAAAGGCGTGTGGTTAGTCTTACAAGAGCATTTCAACTCCGTATTTTAGTCAAATGATCCATATTTTTAAATTTGTTCATTGGTTATCGCAGAATTTTAGTCAAAAAAGGCAAGAGATTTACATTTTGAATTTAGACAATAGTCAAGGGGAACACACTGTTTTAAATTTTGACAAGAATCTAGCGTAGATTTAAATCCGAGAAAGAGCCAACAATTTTTAAATTTATAAATTTTTCTTGACATTGATGCACCAGGTCCCAACCGAATCTGTGCTACAGAAGAGAAGGTGGTTACTTGTCCGCATTGTACAACGGAACAAATTTCAAGATGAGATGTCTGAGGGGCATCTCCAGGGATAAATTTGCACTAAGTGCTATATATATATAGATTCAATACGCTTCAGGGGAGATGCCAGAAGGACATCTCTAAGAATATTTCATATTACAGGTGATATGCCAGAGCGACATCTAACCAATTTTATTTCACTAGGTAACCGGTGCGTGCTGCCAAGCACGCACCGATAAGCTCGGACATCTTTAAGGAATGGGTTAGTCGGTGAGCGTCTCTCTGCGCCATGCTGCAACATGGTCACTCCCGGATCTGTATTACAGGAGAGAAAGAAAACGTTTAGTTCATTAGAATGTACAGATGGGTCAATTTCAAGGTGAGATGCCGGAGGAGCAGGTGCATTAGGTGCACTATTTTATCATTTTACGATGAGATGCCAGAAGGACATTTCTAAGATCTATATATATTTCAACTGAGGTGCCTGAGGGGCTTTATATGTTGTAAGTGGGATGCCAGAGGGACATCTCCAAGAGATATAACCGGCGCTGGTAATACAATTTGGTATTTTCTCTCCCGACAAGGAGGGTAGAAAAGAAAGGATTGAATACCATTGCGTCGGCAATGTCTTTCCGTCGCAGGATACTCATTGCCTAACAATGGATAATATCTGTCTAATCTACGTCGTACCGTAGAGTTGAGCAAGCTCTCCTCATGGTGCGGTTTAGATTTTTGCATATCATGGGGTGTGGGGTTGAGCCGTCGTTGCGGCTCATTGGTAAGCATCGCCGGATCGCCGGCAGAATTCACCCGTATATCTTTGTTGGATCTACGTCGTACCTTAGAGTTGAGCAACGTTCTCTTCCTAGTGCGGTTTGACTTTTGCAAAACATGCCGTGTGGGGGTAAGCCGTCGATGCGGCTTCTCTGCAATCGTCGCTGAGTCGCCACAGACTTCACCCGCTCTGATTCGTAATTGTTATCTATCTTTCCCATTTTCCTCCTCACTTTTCTCTCACGCAGGGAGGGTAGAAAAGTGAAAGAAAAATACCATCGAATCTACGTCATACTGTAGAGTTGAGCAAAGCTCTCGTCCTAGTGAGGTTTCAATTTTCGAATATTATGGGATGTGGAGGGCAGTCGCCGGCAGACTTCACCCTCACTAGTTCGTAATTTTGGCTACCTCTCCCCATTTTTCTCCTTGCTTTCCTCTCCCACAGGGAGGTAGAAAAGTACAAAGAAAAATGCCATCGTGTCGGCATGATTCTTTAATAGGAAGATATTCATTGCCTCCAGCAATGGATGATACCCGTTGAATCTAGACCGTATCACAGAGTTGAGCAGGAGCTCTCCTCTTGGTGCGGGATCGACACACGTATATCATGGGGGGTGGTGGTGAATACTGGCACCGTACCACATAAGAATAATAAAAAAAAGAGTAAAAATATATGGTATCCCTCCAAGTCTTCACCGCCGCATCGAGTGAGCAAGCCCTCCTCTAATGCGGGGTCGATTTTCCGGATACCATAGTCCCTGCATCTGCTTGTTCCCTTAGGACAGCAGACGTCCTCGTAAGCTAGCGGGATGAGTGAGTGCGAGTACCGTTACGGGCTCACACCCAGTAACGGTGGCCCTGACGTGAGTATAGGGGTGGATGAGAGTCGCCGTAACACCTCTCACCTGGTTCGACAGCTCCTGGTAAATCGTGTCGTTCTCAGGTTAAACGAGTCACGTAGCCCAGTGCTTGTCAAGTGCGGATTTGAACGCATTCACGGATTCAGAGCCAATTACTGCAGCCGGTAGGTTGTTCAAGACCCGCGAGATTGCAATTGGAAAAAAGTGCTGCGCTATAATTGTAGCGAAACGTTTTTCCACAAGTTTTGTCTCGTTGTTTTAGGTACGAATGTCGTGGTCCCTGTCGAAGAGGCTGACAGGGCCCACGTTATTGAATTCCTTCAGGCATTTGAAGGTTTCATTGAGCTGGCCCCTCAGCCTTCGTTGCTCAAGGGTGATGAGGCCAAGGTCTTTAAGCCTATCCTCGTAGCTGTGGTGGCGTAGCTGCGAGATGAGCTTAGTTGCTCGATGCTCGATTCGTTCCAGTTTGGCTATGTGTGGATTCCAAAATTGGGCTGCATGTTTAAGGTGGGGACGGACAAAGGACGTGTTCAAAGGCAATATAATGTCTTTCGTTTTGCAGAGGAAGTTACGGGAGATGTAACCAAGGTTACGGTTAGCTATCTTGTAACTTTCTTCGACTTATGCGTTCTATTTCATATCTTTCGAGATAAGGACACCCAAGTCTTTCTGCTGGTCAACAGTTGCAAGATCGCTTCCTGCCATCGTGTAGTTGAAGTTGGCATTGCGACACCCCATGTGCATAACTGTACATTTTGCAACATTGAAGGGCATCTGCCACGCTTCCGACCATTGGACGAGTTTTTCGGGATCTAGTTGAATCTCAACTCTGTTTCTCTCCCTCCATGCTGCATGGCAGAGCTTTGCGTCCTCGGCAAATTTCCATCACTAGGACAGAAGCCCCGCATCCATGTCGTTTACATAAATGAGGAAGAAGATAGGACCCAGGACACTGCACTGGGGCACCCCAGAAGTAACAAGACCCCACTCGGATAAAGATTGGCCGAAGCTGACTCTTTGCTTGCTTCCTGTTAGCCAGACGCGCAGCCAGCGAAGTACGTTGCTACCATTGCCGAGCTCAGAGACTTTGTGTAATAGTCTCCTGTGCGGCACCATGTCGAAGGCTTTTTGAAAGTCTAGGTAGATGACGCCCACTGCCTTACTGCGGTCGTACAGGTTTATCACCTCATTGAAAAAGTTCAACAGATTCGTCAGACAACTTCTCTTACGGCGGAAGCCATGTTGAGTGTCATGAATGAGTCCGTTGTCTTCCAGATGATCGACGAGATGATTTCGTATCAATCGCTCGATGGTTTTGTACACGATCTACGTCAAGCTGATCGGTCGATAGTTGCTGGGCGATTGTCGGTCACCTTTCTCGAAGATTTTCTTGCCATTGGCAACTCTCCAGTCTTCGGAGACCTCGCCACTCGTCATCGATAAGTTGAAGATGTGGGTTAGGGAATCCGCCAATTGTTTTCTAGTTTGCTAGTGAGCTCTTGGGTGGTGTCCATCGGGACCGATCGATTTGTAAATGTCCAGTTCCTCAAGTTGTTCGGCAACTTCCTCTCACGTGAACGCAATATTGTTGAAGCTGACTTCCCCAGCGTAAACAGTATCTCGTTCGTAGCCGGGGCCCTCAACTGTAAACACTGTACAGAAGAAGCTATTCAGAACACTGGCCATGTCCTCAGGTGACGTTTTGAGGACACCATCTTCATCCATTAGCGGACCAACTGAGTCTCCAGCAATTCTACGCTCGTTGACGTAGCGATAGAAATCCTTTGGGTTCTCTTTGTCGTTATCAGCAATATTTTTATTTTTCGTGCACTTAGAGGATTGGACTAGTTTAGTGGCTGTCCTACACGCCAGGTGGTGCAGTTCTGCCGCCTCTTCGGCGTTTTCCCTCAGTCGTTGCGCATTTAGTTCATCGCGATGATTCAAGGCTCTTGCAACTTCGACGAGCGGGATCAATTGTCCTCAAGGGTATACATCGGTCGTTTACCTCGCGAACTCTCTCGTTGAGGATACGGCAGCATGCGTCCACCGTACGTTCTTTGAGTTGTTCGATTAAGTTAAGCGCACTTAGTTGTCCTCTCATCCCGTGGAAGTCTGCTCTCGTGAAATTGGGGCGGCGAATAGCTCCCTGGAGGGCTGGACGGGGCACTTTGATGGTGAATTCCACCGCGTTGTGGTCAGCACCTCCCACTTTGTTGCCAACTGGGATGTTGCCGACCAAGCGCTCCTCAGTTGACATGACTAGGTCCAGTATGTTGTCCCCCGGGCTGGTTCACGAACATTCGGCGATAAACTCCGTTAGTTTATTGCCTGGGGCCTATGGAGTTAGGCTCACCCAGTCAATAAAAGGGAGATTGAAGTCGCCGAAGATGATAGTCTCATGATTATTTGAGACTATTTCTTCCAGCTTCTCATAGAGCTTGGCATCTTTTTCCGCAAGGGTGTGGCTGTTGCGGTACACCAATGCCAGCGTCAATGTCGCATAGGCCACTTTGATTTCTACGTTGAGTATTTCGCAAGAAACTGTTGCCAGCGTTGCTCTAAGAAATGGATGCAGTATCTCCTTTGTGTACAGCACGGACCAGCCCCCTCGTTTACTAGGGATGGGTTTGTAAACGCTGAACATTTTGTAGCCTGGTAGCATTAACTTTGCGGCCAGGTTTCTACTCTGGAGATCGAGCCATTCTTTCGTTTATGCCAATGACATCAAACGAGGACAGGGTCGCCAGTCCCTTTAGTTTGTTGAACTTAGGGGCATATGTTTGCGCGGTACAGAAGAAGACCTTTAGACGTGCGCGTCTCGGTCTTCGACATCTTGATCATTGGGTGGGTTTTGACCTGGCGGCTGTGGACCAGAATCTTGACCATCCCTAGAATTGCCTTTTTGTGAGCTCAGTAACGCATAAACCGTGCCCGCAGCTTCTTCCTCTTGGAGAGACTGATCGGTCATCGCTCTCGTCCGAGAATCTGCTGCGGGTTCAGGGTCCTCTAGGTAGGGTTCCCTGCGGCCAAAACTGGACCGTTTAAAGCACGCTGGACCCTTAACTTTTGGGCATAGTATTTTTTAGCACTTAGATGGAGCAGTCGGCCAAGTCGGGCATTTCCTTCATCATTCAGGTATGGGCCGTCTCCTAGGAACAGATCGGGCCTCTCCCGAAAATCATCAAATAGGTTGATGAAGGATACTCCATCGACTTGCAAATGGTCTCGAGGGCTCGATTTGTATAGGGTAACTTACAATACAGTTCGTCATCATCATTCATTCGCGGTAAGATGGATGTGATGGCCACTCGATCCGTTTTTGCCTAGAGGTTAGAAATCAGCTGCCTATTCTTGGACAGCAGATCTTCCGACCTTGTCCCTTTAGAATCATTGGTGCCTACATGGCAGATGATAAATGTCTTCCGCCAGGAAACTACAACCTCTGCAAGGGCATCCCCGATCTTCTCAATCATGGCACCGGGCTTGCAAATGACCCGCCTCTTTGCCTTACACCTATGAGCAAATTCAACTGCCTGGTGTCGGACGATAGAGTCACCTAGAACAAGTGTCTCAATTTCACCGTCCAGGTCCGTGAACCACTCAAAAGTGTTCCGCGTTGGCATCACAAATGCAGGCCGGCTTATGAAGGTGAACCGGTTCTGGACCTGCTGAAATCCATCCAAATCTACGCCACCCCGTCGAGGTTGGGTGCGGTTTCGATCCGCGGATGTCTTGGTCCGAGGTATCGACTTAGTTCCGGTTTTCAGTCTCCGGGCAGCTGATGACCTCTTGGCCTGGCGGGAAGTAGGTACCCCGGGCTTGGGCTTAGGGGTGGAAGCCAGTTGCGAGCTCACATCCAGCATCGGCAGCCCTGATATGGGTTTAGGGGTGGATGCGTGCTGCCGTTGCAGACTCTTACCCAAGACGTCACGGTAGAAAGTCAGAGCAAAACCACCAAAACTCCCCCACGATCGAACTGGGTGCTTTTGGTCAAACCTCTTCCGGGATGCCACTCCGTCCAGCTGTAGAGCATGGACCACCAACTCGTTAACCTTTGCTAGTTTCCTTGTCTGTTCCGTCAGACTCTTACAAGCCTTTTCCATATCAGAACGTAATTTTCTACTGAAGTTTGCAGCAAAATTCTACAGATCACGCTTACTAACAAAGTCCTCTTGGACCTTACGTATCTTGTCTCTCACCTCAGCTACGGACTCACAAGTCCTGCCGATCTCCTCTCTCATCTCCACATACTCACTGGCGATAGCGCGCATCTGCTCCTCGAGGACAAAGACCTTCCCCGCATAGATCCCCTCCTCTCCGTCGTCGTCCTTTCGCCGCAGGCCCTGCAAGGTCGCCAGGACCTGGTCGAGCCTGGCATCCATTTTACAGAACCGGCAGACGAGGGGTCCCGCGGGGTCCCCGAAGACGCTTCTGCTCATCCTGGCGAAGCAGACCGAGCAGTCCGCCAGGGTAGGAGGCATCTCCAAAAGTCGTCCGCGGGAATCTTTACTCTTCCAGCAGGTGCGCGCACTCGCTTAGCTTATTAGTTTAAATAAAATTTCGTTTATTATTTAGCACACTTATCACAGAAAATGTTCACACTTTTCACCGCAAACAAAGACACAAATCGTCAGTGAAACGTGTTATAGGGAAAAGTGAAGTTCGGTGAAGTTCGTTCGTTTTCCGTGTAACTTCGACGCTGACTTGAGCATCGATACAGACAATGTACGTGTACTAGCCAGAACAGTCCGTGTTTACCAAGTCGAATGTTTGGGTCGCTATCTCTGGCGCTAAATTCTTTTATAGCTAACGTCAGATCAACCACTATCATCTCCGCCAACTGCCTTATCAGCCCCAAGTTGTTCCGACTACCTACCTACGGTACCATGTTTTAACAGCGAACATTTATAGCGTTCCTCAGTCACACCAGCCACTGTCATATCTGCCAGTGCCATTCTGGCGAAAATCTGTTTCAGTCCACGTCAGAATCAGCCACCAGTCGTACCATTTTACCGGTTATCACTTTAATGAAACTTTTCCTGCCCAACCTAACCTAACCTAGGGTACGTGTTTCTAACCCGCGGGGCAAAGGTACGTATTTCTAACCCGCGGGGCAAACATACGTATTTTTGTAGGG